>CM031234.1:122440060-122719086 GCA_018340775.1 Taxus wallichiana var. yunnanensis | reverse complement strand
TAGAAGCTAAGGAATGATAGTTAGAGGCAAGGAGTACGTTGGATAATGGATTCAGAGGACGGATTTGGGAGAATTTGTAATTCCAAAAGCATAAGAAATGTTATAATGGAGGACATGCGAAGATGTAACTTACTTTGGTTTTGATGAAGATGCCGGTTGATCTCCTTGGCTGCCAACTCTTCTGGTTTCTTCACTCGTCTCTGCTTGGTCAAGTGAAGTTCGGCCTCTGCTAATCGCTTTGGACTCTCCTTTGATTCAAAAATCCTTCGACTGATCTCAAAATGAAATTCCGATCCGTTGTTTTGGTTTGGGAAGCCCATTTACAGGGAACCGATGGCGGTTGCGTAACCGACGGCGGTCGAGTAGGAACCGGCATCGGTTAAGAAAAAGTAGGCTATTTTTAGTAAAATAGCCCACCTTCCCTGCTTTTCTCCCGAGAGATCAGTTGCGGGCTTGGTCAAGTGGCTAGAAGGTCGGCTTTGGGTGCGAGTAAGGAGGCATTAGTTATGGATGTGAGTCTAGACCAAGTCACAGGTCTTAATTAGGTTAGTTTAGGGTTAGGGCTAGGTCATGATGAGGTGGCAAAGTGAGGTGGCGGATAAGGTGATGTGGATTTATCAATTACAAGGTAATTAATAAATAATTGTGTGAAGTTTAGGTAATGAGGTTAGGTTGCGAAATGGGATGCGGGTCACAAGGGGTCGTGAGACACGAATTTGGTGTCTACACAAGGTATTCAGCTTGAAATCATCCAAAACGGGTAAGAAACGTGTGTGGAAAGTGAAGTTAAGTGACATAACATGCATCTAAAGTCATGTTAGAACATTTTGAAAATGTGCACAAGACTTACGCCCTATGAAGAGCAAGTGATTACTGGGGACCGACACCCTACTTAAGGCATCGGTTTTGACACCAAAGGTCAAAAAATGGCTAAAAAGGAAGTGAGAAGCTAAGAAAAAGCATGCAAATGCTAACTAAGCCATACTACCTGCTATGAATATAAGCTACAAGTAGGTTCAGGAGCTCGAACACCTTTTGAAAATATATGAATCATCATTGGGGACCTTTTGTAACCATTTTTCCGACAATGTAGCATGTGTAAAATTGGGTGCATACATAATGCCCCCACGGAGAAGCCTTTTAGCCATGAAGAGGCATAAAATATAGAATCTGAGTATGGTGTTCTTGAAATGGGGAGTCTCGAAGCTATACGACATGCTAGTGTGCCAAAGTTTCACCATCTAAGATCCCACTACCTGCAAGATGAAAGGAAAACTCAAGTGTAGATACATAAAATATTAAAAACAAATGCTAAATCAAAATGACAAGAGAACTTACCATTTATGCGGGGATAAGAATATACCATTGCCAACGCTCCAACCATGTGATCAAAAACACTCAAAGAGAAGTTAAAACAAAACATATATTTATCAAAACAACTCATTTTCCTATTCATTTGCACATATCGTATTGGTGATTTTTGAGCTATAGGCCAATGGTGACCATTTCAAATGAGAGTGTAGTCAAATCAACCATTGTGACAAGGTGATCATGGCTCGAGACCGAGAAACCCAATGACGTGGAAAAATGTTAGTTTTTCTTAGTTATTCATTTTAAAACCTGAAATGTAAAATGCTTAAAATATAAGCCTAATGGGGAAGATTTTAGATATTTATTATTTTAAAATGGTCCCTAGGGGGGATGTATAGGGGTTAGCCTTTTATTTAATTGAAAATGAGTTATTTTTGTCTTTTTCAAATTTTTAGTGCTAAAGGGATGACCCAACGATTTTTGATAGGATCATCTCCTTGTGTAAGGTGGTGGTTATAGGATCACCGACCTATCAAGGAGACGGTTCTGAATTTTTGACCTAGCAAGGAAGTGATTACAAAATCACCGATCTGCATAAGGTGACGGTTTTGTCATTTTTAGGACAAGGAGTAGATTTGACATGTATAAACCAATTTTCTTGATTTTTAATTATTTTGTAATGTTTTTGTTGAGCTTTCCTATGTTACTGACTCACTCTTTTGTTGTTTTATGAATGCGGGAGTATGTACATTGGAGCCGAGAGAGAGTTTGTTAATGACTACCAACTATACTTGACCAATTGACACATGCCAAGATAGAGATACTTTGCACCAAAAAGGGATGTGGAGGATCGCACAAGTGCCGCACATTACACCTCCTAGTTAGATTTTGTATGATCTCTTCTCTCATTGGGACACGCACAGAACACTTTCTAGATTCCGGGAGTTAGACGAGTGTGTACCATCACTCTCGAGGATGTTTATAGGATACTTGGTGTTCCTATACTTGGAAGATGCTTAACCCCGAGACAACAAGATCTAAAGACAGGCCGTGAACTGGGCCACTTACATGGGAGATGATGGGGTGTCACCAGGCACTAAACAGGGTATGAGGCTCCTTTCTATATCCACCACTCCTATCCCTACACTCTGTAAGGCCATCATAGGTATTTTGGCTTCGCGGTTGATAGGGGATAAGGGTGGGGATAAGTTATTGTATTGTTGGGCCCCGATTGTGATGCATATTAAGAAACATGGTGGAATTACGCATGGGGGTAGAAATTTTGGGCACCATGTACCATGATTTATACCAGGTGGTGAGATTACAGGGATAGTCATTTAGCCATCCCACACTTGTGATGAGTTGGGTTTATGAGAGGATCATCCCCTATCAAAGGGGAGTAGGGGTAGAGAATCCAAGGCGCTGGGCTGCTAGATGGACTAGTATGTTAGTGCTTATGGTTCTACATCTTCCATTGATGACCTTGATTATAGATGACTTCGTTGCCACACCCTACTTAGGAGATGGCGGGTGTATGGGGAAATGATGGCACCACGGTGGTTATTTATGCCACTACCGGTTAGTTAGTAGATAGACTAGGAAGATAGAGACACATCCATTTGATAAAGTTCCTATTATATAATTTCACTACCCTTGTGAAATTAGACAATGAAAAATATTACAATTGGTTAATGAAGACACTTGATAAGCAAGGCCCCACAATTCATGTAGGGACATCTCTAATCATGGTACTAGCATCCCAGAGCACAAGTATTGATAGTAGACTGAAGGAGGTTGAAAGAATGGAATTGCATGCTCGAGACAAAAAATGAGCTAATTCCTAGCTGACCAATCTCATGAAAATGTACACTAAGATAATTATGGGTGATCAAACTCATGTCATTGTGACCAGGTTACTTTGACTCTAAATGATCATCGGTGAGTCCCAAGCTCTTGATCGAGCTATTTATTATGGTGAGCTATTTAGCTTTTTAGAGCTATGCATGAAGAGGCTGAGTTGTTCCCATATATATGAAGGATTGAGCCTCGGGTACAATTTCCTCAAGGTCGAGTGGTTTACAAGCTTCACAAAGGCCTATATAGGCTCATGGTTGCGAGCTACAAAGACCAATCATAACTATTTGGAGTTGTTATGTGAAGGGGAATTAGGTTAAAAATAAAGTAGTTGAGCTTCATAGCCAAATCATGCACATTATATCCATATTACATGCCTAACTCTACCTTACTGATGGTGTCGCATTGTTTGAACCAAGGCTTCGCATGAGCAAACCAATGCATGGCAATCGATCGAGTTGTATTCAATGCAGAAAGGAGCATGAGTTACAGGATGGATTTCAGAGTCTTATAGATAAATTTATTTTGGACATCCTATTTGATATGGGGAGGGTGATCCATTCATATCTTTGTCGAGATATAACCTTTCTTGGTGTAATGAGCTCCTCGAACCATCTCAACTCATCAAAAGTGCAAAGTAATTTAAGGATGGATTGGTATGTGACATGAAGGAGGAATGAAACACAAATTTAGGTCCAAGTTAAATGCTTGATCGATCTCTATGCAAGTCAAGCCAAGTTCACCCATGACAAGGAAATGAAGTGATAAGCCTGAATGAGACCTTGGAACATAAAGATAAGAAACATCAAACTCTGCGGCAATGGTAAGCTCACCTCAAGTAGCTCCAAGCCTATGGAGTTATAAGCTTAGTGTTGATCAACACAAATGAACATGTGGAAAATTAGGAACAAAAAGGTTGGGAAACACATAGAAATAAGCAAGTAGGGGACCATGTGGGAAAATCAAGAAAATATGGACCAAATAGCTCAATCTAAGCTAGGCCATGTGGCGAGATGAAACCCACATTCACCGTAAAAATTCAATGCAAGAAATACGAAGTATGAGGACCAATGACCCATGGACCTCGAGTGCATCAAATTCCCGAACCACCCACCGGCCATGAATTACAAAGAAATTGGAACAATATGTCACAAGTGTCCTAGCCAAGTTTGGGACATACGTGCGGTGGAAGCCTAAAAACACCGAGTTGGGCGAGAGAGTTGTGTGTGCATGTCGGGGTCAACGATTTTACTTCGCCCATTCAATGATGGAGTAGGAGGAGAATTTATAGGTGTGAGCTAAGTTGGAATCCTATGTTGTGGGCATTGCAGTCGAGTGACACAAGGGACCCAGTGCATGGAGACTAGTTCACCGAAGGGGTCATGAAGCCGCAATACAAGGCGGTGGTTCCAAGATGGCTCACCAATTAAATATACGAATTAGCATTGGAATGGAAAGCCATGTAGCACCAAGTTAGAGATACAAGGGGGTCATTCTTGATGATCTTTGAGTCCACGTGGAGAACCCAATTTACAAGCAAAGGAGAGGTCCCAACAAGTGGCTATGGATAAAACCAAAACATTAAAGTCCCCCTCCATTTCTAAAATGAGATAGTGGGCCCTAGACTGAGTACATATTTAAATGAAAAATAATTTTTGAAGATAAGAAAGGAATTACGGAAAAGAGGGATATATTTAAATATATATTTCCCAACCAATGAATTAACTATCAATCCCGTGAAATAAGAAAACCTAGCAATTTCCCAAAACAATTTCCTACACTCGAGAGAGCAATAACTTGAGCAATCCTCAATAGAATCACACAAAATTTGTCTCATAGGAATCATTGATCCAAGCAAAATGCATATCAGCCAAGAAATTGATGAAGATTTGGTGGTGATTTTTAAGGAAAATGAGTCCAATTCGATTGGTTGTTGGAAAGTTTTTTGTAGGAGCATTCAATGAGCATGGGAAATCATTCTTTCACTGCTACCAGTTATGGGACACCTTGATATTGCTTTTTCAGGTCCAAAATCACCAACCACACTCATTTATCATGAATTGCAATTTTTGGAAAGTTGATTTTAGAAATTTCATCCCCTCTCTCCCTCCTCTTCGAATTCTATAAATTGAAATGTTGGGCTCATTGTAAAGGTTGTTGGAAAGTGGTTGTAAGAGCATTCAATGAGCATGGGAAATAATTATTTCACTACTTCAAGTTATGGGACACCTTGAGATTTATTTTGGATGTCAAAAATAACCAACCACACTCATTTATCATGACTTGCAATTGGTTGGAAAGTGGATTTCAGGAATTGTATCCCCCCCTCTCTCTCTCCTCTCAAAATTCTATAAATTGAAGTGTTGGGCTCATTGTAAAGGAGGATGATTTGAGTAGAAAAACTCTGCCCATTTTGTTTTGTGAAGCCAATGTGCTACATGCCTTTATAGTGGACTCCTTGCATGGTGATCCAAGCCTTTACTTTGTAATAGTTTGAACTATACATATTAATGAAGCAATAGATGCAAGTTTGTGGATGTATCTTCCCTTGATGTGTTGTTTGCATTCTTCTTTCCTCTTCAATATTATTGCAGGTGTATTGTGTCTATCTTATGCTCTTGTAGGGATTCATTGGTATTGTGTATGCATGAAAATGTCATGGTGAATGTTGCTTTATTAGACTACAGAGAACTATTATCACCCTCTCTAATCTACATTTTGCTTGTATTGTCACATATTGGGAATTCATTCTCATACCCTTATTTTGGTGCATCACCTCTGTAGTGTAGTTTTCCTTCATTTGTATGTCATCTCTCTCTCCCTAGTCTCTTGGAAGTGATATATTAGGAGTAATTAGTACTTTTTTTTGGTAGAGTTAGTTGCACTAGGAATAGGAAGAGGAACCGGCCTTCTCGGAGGATTATCTCAAGCCCACAAGTCCCACAACTTGAGAGGTAATACCATGTTATCCAGTCACACCGTGATCTCAAGAAAACATACTTGTGAAAATAAGAGGGTGTTTTGATTCGGTGATAACAGTTCTGGCATGCCCAACAGGAGCACATGGAAGTCAAAATCATTAGCTGGAGTGTAGATACAAGCATTTGAATAAGAATTTATTTTTATGGGTTGGTGTGTTCTTATTGGATGGAAGCACATGAAAACATACCTGATGACTCCATCTGGTTTGAACAACCCATTCTCTAAAATTATAGACTTTTCCCCGTCCATTTCCATTCATTTTCATTCATCTTTCTTTCCACGTCTTTCCATCTTCTTCCATTCATGAAGTTGTGCAATCATGGCTTCATTTCCCATGTGGAATTCATATTTGCAGCAAGCAACCATATCAATGTAATCCACCTCTAGAATTACAAGATTTATTTGCAGCTTATTAACAACAACCTCCTGACCAATTCTGTGTTTACGGTCAATTTGAGTATGCATACTCACAAGAACAAGATGAAAATCAGTATGAGTATATGCCAGAGTATGTAGCAGTTCCAGATCAATAGTATGAGGATCCTGGAGGGTATTCTACAACTGGAGGTGATTATTTGTAGAGAAAGGTTCAAGATTTTGAGCATAACATGGTATTGATCAGAGCTAAGGAGACAAAAAGAGTAGTTGAAGTTGGTTTCAATGTTCCATATCCATGGACTGGATCTTTTCCAAGTAAGTTAAATCCCCAACAAAAATTTAGTTTATAATTAAAGTATTGACTCAAGTTGGGGAATGGATTAAAATGAGGGAGGCTTGTAAACCTAATGTTATCCAAACATGTCAGTGGGAAGCCATGCAACCATCCTATAGCTTCCCTAGGCCTCCATTCATGCAATCTCCAAATGAATGCCATCTAGTTGTTACCCCAACTATGGAATCCCATTCTTCACCTCCTAGTCTCCCATCCCATATCCAGTCTTTTTCCCTTTTCCCTCTAAAGAAACCTTCCCCTCCACAAAAACAATAAGTTTCAATTCTCCCACCTTCACAAATGATGCAAAGATCAAGTGTGACCCAACCCACCCCTCCTCTTACAAGTTCATGTTGGGAAGATGAGAGCCAAAAACTAGTCAAGGGAAACAAGAAGAGAATACCAATGAAGAAGAAATACCAAAGGACTTGAAAATTTTGGCTTTGATATTTGGTATTGAAAAAATTCCTTTAATGGTTAAACCAACTGAGAAATAGAATAAAAAAACCAACAGAGAAGAGGAGAAGAAGGAAGAGCCTAACAAGGAGGATTTGGAAAGAAATTTAAAAGAGTGGGCTGCTAAATTTAATATCAAAAAATACCACTGATGGTCAAGCCTTCTATGAAATTTGATGTCTAAAAACAAGAGGTGAAAGCTGAAATTGTAGTAGCAGTAGAGAAAGATCAAGTTGATGAGGATAAAAAATCATTGTTCTCGAGTGCAAAGTGTCCATAATGGCACTTTATTTATAGATATTGTTAATCCATTACCAACTACAAAATCAGCCAAAGAGGAGAAAAAACCAGCAATAGAACAAAGAGAGAATCACGAGCAAAAAAGTAAAGAGAATTTCCCAAGTGTGCAGAGTATATCAAGTGAATGTGATGATCCTCATTTCCTAGCATGCCAAGAGCTTACAACACTCTTAGAAGGTTGCAGCAGTCTACCAAAGTCATCTTCCAACAGTTCAAAGTCTTCGAGTGTAGAGAAAAGCATGCAAGAGGTCCCAATTCCTTCTTCCTCCTCATCCTCTCAAAACTATAGTTTGGAGGATAAATTTGAGCTTACTGACTTTGTGTTTAAAGAGGAAGAATATCGGGGTGAAAAATTTGGAAATGTGGAGGTCACAATGGGAGAGAAATATTCTTTGACACGGTGGGACAATGAAGAATTTGTTTGTTTGTCTGATTTAGAGGAATGATTTGATGAAGAGGAGCCTGTGGAAATCACTACTTTCACTACTCCATCATGCATCTTTCAAGAACCTACTACGATATAGAGCACATGGAAAAAGGAAATCAGATTTAGAGGCACTGAATGAGAAGGAAATCATTGAAAGTTTTTTACTTTCATTTGAAAAATATGATTTGACTAATGAGTTGCATATTGAGGAGGATTTATGTTCTCTAAATTACACTACCCTCTAAGATTAAATAAAAAGTAGATTCCTGTTGAATTGACCAAGTAAGATTTAAGGTTCCCATAGATTCAAATCCCACCAGGGGTTAAGCCTTCGACAACATGGAAGGAAGACTTAGCCGAATCAATGATTAAAACTAAGCTGAGATAAGCCAACTCAAAAGGAAACAGTGATCTCGTAGAAATTGCCAAGTGTCAACCTGGTGTGAGTTCCAGAAAACAAAAGGAGTGGAGGCCTCAAATTCCCAAGAGGAATTACATGTGGAGTCAACTATAAGTGACCCATCCAAGGAAAAATTCTTTGTAGTAATATGTGGTAGGCTCATTACTTACTCAAAGGAAAGTGGCCCGATGCTAGGTGTCAACCCGACATGCTTCCAAAAGCTACAATGGGAACAAAGACCCTAGAGAAGCGCTTGGCCTCGTCGTGGATCTCACGATAAATTGGCTCCAAGTTTGAAGCAGGTTACGAAATATTGGTGATAAGCCAAATACCACGTAAGGGAAATTATGAATCCTATCTAAAAATTTTAAATTCTCAGATATTTTAAAAAGATCAAAGATAAAGGATCATTCGGTTGGTCTTTTCAGTGATAAAGTTAATGCATAGTTCCATGCGAAGAGTGCGAACCTGTTAATACTTAATTTTTTCACCTGCATTCAAAAGTTCATTTTAATAGAATGACCAAAATAGGTGCCGCTTGAATCATGATACCAAGACCCAATGCATAAGCGATTAAAAGATCCAAATATGCAATAAATGTTTGAAAGAATATGTCACTCCAAGGGAGTTAGTTGTAAGGTAGTTAAGAGATGTATTAAATGAGTATGGCTCTCACCCCTTAAAAAAACATAGGGAAGTGTGAGACAAATCTCAAGCAATCTACTTCTGTCACTTCACACCATTTACCATAATGAGCAAGCAATTGGGAAATAGTTAAATTATCTTCTTATCTTATTCCCATCATATATATTGTAAAGGGAAGGTTTCAAAGAAACAAATTAGGAGTTAGCGATTCTTTTTGTCTCAGTTCCTCTTCTGTGAAAGGCAGGGGGTTGGAGCTCTGGCCTTCTTTCTGAGTTTTGTAATATCACTTTGCCTCTTATCTATTTTAATAATGTGCACATTTTTAGAGTAATATAATATGCTATGTGGTGCAATTCATCCATCCTTCACTTAATGTATTTTCTTTGATATCCTTTATTTTGACGTGGATAACTGTGCATGTTTTTATGTTATTACTATCTTCAGAAGTTATGCTTAAGTAGTTTGGAGTAGTGTTCTGTGTGAATTTCCTTTGGTCTATGGTGCATCTTGTCCACCCTTTTCATTGCTCACCTTTTCTCTATTTTAGGCAGTTGCGCTATGAGTTAAATCCCTCAATTTTGGCATATTTCTCCTGTTAAGTTTTACATTTTGTTTCATTTTCTCTGACCCTCATCTCACATTGCATAGAGAAGATCCAACTTCTTTAAAATCTGGAGGTCACCTTAGGGTGCACGTCCCACTAACCTAAGGTTTCCTATGACTCTAATGGTTCATCCACAAGGATTATCATCAACATTTTTCCTAGAATGCTTGGTGGGACTCGAAGGATCTTATTATTGCATTTCATCTAGTTAGTGTGTTCTTAGTGAAAGTCAGCAAATAGAGGCATGTATAAACACATTCGGTGACTCCGCTTGGCCCAAATGGCCCTGTATGATGGAAAAGTGACATGTGAGCATGGGATTCTATAAGTACCTCTTCCTCGTATCCGACCTCCCAAGGTCGTGCTTTGAGACAAATGCCGGTGAATGTCAAATATGAATAGATACAGGCACAAGTTAACTGTGTAATCTTATATCCTCAATATGCAATAATGGAATCTACAAATCTAAAGCAAAGAAGGCCCTTCTAACCTGAATTGGTGTAATGGTTCATTCAGATATAATGGCTATTTGGAGGCTTCAATGAATGTCGAGCTCTCACGAGATCCTATTTCTTGGCGTTGGATACGTGGGAAGTGACTTGTGGGAGCTTTGTATATATCTCCAGAAAAGGTCATGAAAATGGTGATAGACATTTTAGTGGATTTATAGTGAACTATGGGTGATTTTCTGGTCTATCCTAGAAAATATTAGATTGATTGGCTTCTATATTTAATATGGATAATTGTGTGATGATATCTGGCGGGAGTGGTGAGTATCTAAATACCAACGTTAAAGCCCGTGTAATTCTTAATCGATTTCGCAGGCTTGTTGGGTTGTGGGACTTGGGGATCACAACCATGAGTTCGTGGTTGTTGTGGACTTGTTATGGTCATGTGAAGAATCAATCCCTTCTTCCAAATATCCAGTAATCGTATGCCTTTTCAGCCTCTATGTTTAGAACTAGAAGTTGTATGATTTTCTCGGAATACCTTACAGGTGTTCTAGCAACTTGAATGCGTAAGATAGTATCTATGTCAATAAAGATGTCTTCTATGTCAAAGGTTATGGAACTAAAGGATTGTAACCAAATGATTTCTCTCTTTCAAATCCTTATACGAGTCATTAGGGTATTTTAACAAGGCAGTCTATAGTTAGGATGATTTGACCAAAAGGTGTATGCCTTGTCATATTCGATATTTAACCCTCTCGGTTGTTCACTAATTGCTTGTAGGTTTTTCGTTGCTCAAAGGAGCTATATCCTAAGGTCTTGATCTATACCAGCCAATGTTGTGGGTAGATTTGGTTGAGGCACTATTGGTTAAAATATATATTCTCTAGGCTCTCTAGGTCATGTGATTTTCATACAAAATGATTCAAATTTTAACTAAAATTAATAAACTGATTACTGAAATAAGTATTTACACTATGCAAGCATTCTTTTAATTTTGTATTTTCAATGACGTATTTTAATGAAATTAAAGAGAAGCTATTCTAGTATACTTAGAAAAATGAACAACTAATCTAGCAACATAATTTAAAACAAACAAAGTAGCCTGGTGTGGCTATTTGCCTGTGCGGTGTGATTTTATCCTAAATATCTAAGAAACTAATTATATTAAATTACAGAAGTGAGGAATGTATCATAGTTTCTTAGAAACTATCAATCCCTATAGCTTCCTAATGATGTCGAGAGAAAATTTTTAACTAAAATAAAATAATTCATTACTCTATTTGATATGTTGTATCTACAACTTTGATAGCTTAAAGTGGCATTTACGTAAGCAGTGGTAAATTCAGTTGTGTGTAATTTCATCCCCTGAGTGTGATCTCCTCATTCCTTCATGTTCTCATGAATCTAGAAAACGTGTATATGATAGTATCAATAGAAGATGGTATTCGAACAATGATAACTTTGGATATAGACCGAATAAAATGCAAGTAGGAGAGGGATAACACAAGTGAACAGAGCTTGACTATGCAATTCCTAGCGGGATTTATTACAGGAATACAACACAAGTGTACTGAGAGTTTTAGAATCTATCCTTGTGAAAAAACAAAACCTGCAACTTTAATGGATTCTAATCTAGAAATGAAACTATTCTATGCTAAACTGACTTGCATGGCACAACAATGAAGCAAGACTAAAACAAGAAGATTGAATGACCTCTAAAAGACCAACAATGGAGGCAAAACATGCAACTGATAGAATTCTAAGCAATAAATTCAAAGAATGAAAAATATAATTAAGAAGACGAGGGGCCATTTGTTTGAAAACAAGCTAGCTATTTATAGCAAATGCAATTACCAGAGGGTAACTCCCAATTGAACTCTTTTACTATAAACAAAGGAAAAACACTATTACCAGGGAACCAAAAACATTAATGCAAGCCAAATTGGTTGAAGAAAGCGTGTAAAATTGAAGATTTACATTTGATGTGATCGTCGGAATAATATGGAAAATGTGTACGGGACCACCACCTAGGGCGGTGGTTTTGTCACTAAAGACAAAAATTCAAGAAAGGGGGTAGAGGGAAAAACAAAGCATATGGAGGCCGAGTGGGGCATGTGGGATACACACATATACTTGGCAAGCTTTTCTGGATTCTGAACACCTTGCAAGGAGACTTGTATCATCATTGGGGCATGTGTAACATGGTTCCGGTGCGCAAATACCCTATAATTTCAGGTGCGTACATATTTACCCCTCAGAGAATCATCTTAGACATAAAGAGGCATAAAACGGTGGATCCGAAGTATGGCGGTCCCGAAATGGGGAGTTAGGAGTTATACCTAACATGCCCGTGTGTTGGAAAATCACCATGCAAAATCCCGCTACCTGTAAAAATGAAAAAGGAGACTTAAGTGCGAGATAGATAAAATAAATTGAGAAATAAAAAAAAAATGATATGAAATGAGGACTTACCATTTACGCGGGGTTTAGAACTTACCTGCGTCGACACTCCGACCCTGCGAAAGACATTCAAAATCAATTTAAAAGGTTATATATATATATAAAATGAGCTCATTTCACTATTCATTTGCATGGATTGATTTGAAAGTTTTGAGCTGGGACCCATGGTGACGGTTTTTGACGAGAGTATAGTCAAAAAGTTCATGGTGAGATAGTGATCATGCCTCCGAGAGTGGAACATCGACCCGCAAAGTCTCAGGTTAGTTCCTCTCAATTTATTATTTTAAACCTAAAATGTAGAAATGATGAAATCTTCATCTTGGGGGGTAATTTTGAAAATATTAGTTTTAAATGGGTTTCTAGGGGGCACCCATAGGGTAGGTTTTTTTTAGTCAAAATGGTGCGATTGCTTGCATTTTTTAGGCATTTTTACGGCTTACGACCCGTTTGTGTTTGCGGATGGGACAGAACCGCCACCTTGTGTAGGGTGGTAGTTATGGACCGCCACCTTAGAAGGTGGCGGTTATGGAACCGCTGCTCTGCACAGGGTGGCGATTCATGACAGAAAGCTAAAATAATGCTTTCTTTTATTTATTTTTGTATTTTTAGCATTTTCACATGTTTTTAATAGTTTTTCCAATTGGATTTTAGTACGTACTTACTCCTTTTTGTGTTTTTGGGTGTATGTAGAAGGAGTATATTAGATGGAGCTGGGAGAGGGAGTGTGATTGGCTCCCAGCAGTGTTAGAGGCACTCTCTCAGGTAGAGCAAGATACCCTTCAGAGGGCTGGCATTTGGAGGATTGCGCAGGTCCCTCACATTGTGCCTGCTAGTCACATACTATGTGACTTATTTTCATACTGGGATGCGGATCGAAATACCTTCCAATTTCTAGGAGTTATGGGTGAGTGGACCATCACCTTGGAGGATGTTTACCAGATATTTGGGGGTCCAATCCTTGGGTGGCGGCTATCTCTTAAGACAACAGTATCGAGATCTTAGGTGGTTCAGTGGGCCACCTATATGGGGATGTAGTTGTATCGATGGGATCGAAGAAGGGAGTGAGGATCTGCTCCATTATTGAGTCAGACATTCCTGTGCTCCATAAGGCCATCATGGGCATCCTTGCTTCGAGACTGATTGGGGACAAGGGAGGAGACACTCTCTTATATTGTTGGGCCCCCATTATTACACAGATTGAGGGCCATGGACATGTCTATGCTTGGGGAGTAGATATCCTCGGGACTACCTACCATGATTTATATAGGGTAGTCCGATTACAGGGATAGTCACTGAGCCACCCGACTCTTGTCATGAGTTGGGTGTATGAGCATATCACCCCATATGGGAGAGGTGTAGAGGTAGAGGATCCCGGGGCCGTCAGGGTAGCGAGGTGGACAAGGATGATAGTTCTTAGAGCACCCCACCAGCCAGTGGCCTCTTTGACCACTATAGACATGGAGGCCACTCCTTATTAGGCCATGGCAGGGGTATGGGGAGAGGATACTATTACATTGATTGCTTGTCAGACTACTAGCCAGTTGGTAGACAGGGCGGGGAAGTTGGAGATCCACCCCTTTGATAGAGTACCACACAGATTCGACCTCCCCTATAGTGACATGCTTCCTCTAGTGGGGCCAGTGTATAGATCTATTCATGAGGCTCAGGAGGTCCTAGAGGCCGGGGTTGGACTATTGTTACTCCCGGTGTTCCCATTGCGGCCAGGAGGGTAGTATGTGCTCGAGGGAGAGTCGGTGCTCCTTAGGCACCTTTACTTGGATTGTCGCTGGTCCTGCCCATAGCAGCGATGAGCCCATTGACATGGACTCGAGTCTGAGGAGTTCACTGGGGGAGAGACAAAGGAGGAGATAGAGGAGATGGAGATCAATGAGATGGGTGGGGGATGATAGTGATCCCGAGTGGCATGATACTCAGGAGATCCTACGGGCCGAGAGGGCAGAGTGGAGTGCAGAGAGGGTGACTCTGGTCTCAAAGGAGTTGCTCTCTCAGGACTTAGGTGGAGATGGCGAGTCTCACATGTACAGGCCATCACATTGCCCCAGACATGGGAGAGGGACACCAGTCAGTGGTGGCATCAGTGGTAGGCGCGGATCCTAGAGATCCTTCTTGGAGGCCAGAGATCCGAGTGAGTTGTCACTCTTCTCTTGACATTTGTTTTAGTTAGAATTGTCTTAGTCGTTATTTCTTTTTGTTTTGTTTACTCTTGGTTTTATCTTTGATCATTTTCTAACTTATTTTTCTCCTTTACTTGCAGCGACTACTGATGAGTGGCGAGACTTGATTCATCGAGTATGTATAGATACCTTGTTTCTCCCCTCGAGAGAAGACTCATGCTGAGCTATCTATAGATGTGGGGAGCCTTCAACAACCGGTAGGCATACTAATGTTTTTGCCTCTATCTGGCATGCGGTGAAGATCATGACTTCTCTTCGTGCTGAGGTAGCTGGATATAGGACAGTCGAGTGCTTGATGAGGAGGATTCATTCTCATAGTGAGACAATAACTACTGGCTGTGACCGTGAGCCCTTAGTGCATTCGGAGCGTTGGCGTAGCCAGAGTCCTAGACATGGTCATGCACCCTCTAAGGGATCCCATAGGGATTGAGAGGCCATTTTTGTAGTGTTTTGTCAGATATCTATATGAGTGTTTTTGTACTTTTCGGGCTCATTGAGTGTTTTGACCATGCCTAGTGCATTTATGGCACTTGTATATGAAATCGGTTTTATATTTATATATATATATATATCTTTTTATCTAGACTCTTGGTGCCTAGAATTTTGTGACTTGTTTCCACATGTGTACTTAGATGTTTTTAGAATATTTGTTTTCATGTTTTTCAAAATGTATGCAATGGATGAAAAATGATAATAAACAAAATGTTTTACTTTGTATGCTTTTGTAATGCTGATATGAGATGATACTAACATATGGTAGTACTGAACCTTTGAACTCTTTGGGAAATGTTTGTAATTTATTCTTATGTTGGAAAAATGTGATGAATGCATAGTGATAAAGAGATGAACTTTCCCCAATCCCAAATCCACGCAACTAGTAAGATGCGAGGGCTCAACACCAAGAGTTAGGAAGGGAACAAGCGTCAGATGTATGAGTTTGACCAAATGGAATGATGATAGACAGAAAAACTAGTAATAGAAACCAAACCTAAACCTACACACCTACCCTACTCAGAACTACCACCAAGCTTAGAAGGCCACTTACTTTCTAGTTTATCTAGACTTAGATTCATAAATGGCAACTTGGTTGACAAAATCTGGTTTTGAGGATTTGATCTCTTTGGAATTTGGACATTTTTTTTCTCTTAATAGAATTTTATTTGTGCTTCTAGCATACCAAGATTTGTTAATTTGTGTGAATGGACCCCCCACACCTTGCCTCACACCACTAGTAAGAAGCATGGGTTTGTCACCAAAGGTAAGATATAGGTAGTAAGGGCACTTCTTTCCTTTCCCAACCTCACACCACCAGTAAGAGATGTGGGCTTATCACCGAAAGTTGATGGGGAAAATAAGTGTGTAAAATAAAATATTCTGTTTGCTTGGTGCTTTTGATTCTATTTGATTTTGAAATTTCTTATCTATGACTTTGGGATATCCTTTCTTTCAAAGAGATTTAAGAGGGATAGATGTGACACCAAGAAGCTTCTAGAACAGACCATAGGAAAGGACAACTTCACTTAGTAGAAAGAAAGAGCAAAACCAAGTATGCAGGCCTTGGTATGGTTTTTGTCAATACTTGTCTGTCAAACTTGATGAGAAGATTTGAAAATACTTGATGATGTTTGAAGAGATGTGATTTGAATGCTTTTGTCAATACTTTTAGAAACTTGTAACAGTTTTCTTAAGAGTAAGCTCTTGGACTACAATTTTTACAAAATGAGTGGAAAAAATGAAATGACTAAATGACTAGTGCAATGTAGGTAGCTATAATGTACAAGTGGCGCTTTTATGTCTTATGCATATAACCATTTAAGATGCAAGGAATTGATAGTTTCATTTAATTCCTCACCTTCTAGTGTGCATAAGAGATACACACCATTTCTTTAGTCCTTCATGAATCGGTATGGGCTCAACCATTTGGGCTGGAAATTTCTTCCTTCGCCGCTTTTCTTATCGATCCGACTGTCTAGTCTTAGAACTAGATCTCCTCATATATTTCTCGCTCATAGAATTTTTTTTTATATTGCTGGCACATCCGGTCAGCATAAGCTCTGTGCCGTTGTTCAACATTTATCCTAGCCTCATCAAGGCTTTCCGGTGAGAGAGGCGTGCCTCCCGTAAGCTTCTTCATCTAGAATCCTTGAACGAGATGTGGGGACCGGGTATTTTCAACCTCAAGCGAGAGAACCGCTTCGCCCCAAATACCAATGAGAAATGGGTTGCTCCTGTTGGTGTTCTTACCAAGGTTCAATGGGCCCACAAGGCCGGATATAGTTTTAAATTCCAATCTCGCTTGTTCTCCTTGACCGTTTTGAGGAGAATAGCTTTTAACGTTTTGTTTGTCGCTTGCCTGCCCATTGGCTTGAGGGTAGTAAAGAGAGGCCGTGTGATGGTTTATCTTGAATTTTCTACATAACTCATGAGACTTCATCATTTTTAAAGGACGTGCCATTATCTAAGATAATGACTTGTGGGACACCATACCTGCAGATAATTTGGTTCAGAATGAATTTGGAAATTACCGAACCTGGTACTATGGTGAGAGGCATGGCCTCCACCCATTTGGTAAAATATTCCATGGCTGTAATTATAAAATTATGGCCATCGGTTGATGAGGGAGAAAACTTCCCTATTAAGTCTAGGCCCCACGTGGAGAAGGGCCACGGGGTCGCTATTGGTTGCAGGGATTGTGCTGGCATGTGAATCTCGTGAGAGAATTCTTGGCATTTGTGGCACTTACATACAAATTCCACTACATCATGCTCGAGAGTGGGCCAAAAATAGCCCATCCGATGTATTTTGTGAGTAGTGGTGTGACCACCGAAGTGGCCTCCACATATCCCACTGTGTGATTCATGAAGAATCTTCTTGGATTCTTCTATGTTGACGCATCTTAGAAGCATGTCATCGAAGGCTTTATGATAGAGTACCTATTCTAAAACAACATATTTAGTGGTAATAATTCTTAACCACCTTCTTTTTTTTGTGATGTGGAACCCTCCGGTATGTGTGGTATATGATAAAATTGATGATATCTATGTACCAGGGAATTATAGAGATGGGGGCCTGGTTTCGATGAAGTATACACACTCATCAGGAAAGTCCAGATTTACTAGATCACCTCCATCTAGTGGATTTTCAGCCAACCAGTCTGCAATGATTTGTCCCTTAATGGATTTTTGTTTACGAATGTCAACTCAAAGTCACCCATTAAGGTTATGAAACATCCAACCTTTTTAGAAAAAGATCCTTGCGTGAGAAACGTTCGTAAATGATCTGTCTTTACAATGACCCTTGTTTCTTGGTTTAACATGTAATTTCTTAAACATTTTGTTGCAAAGACTATGGCAAGGCATTCTCTCTCTTCTTGTGTGTAACATGTTTCATAATCAAGCAATGTTTGGCTAATGAAATAGACCCAAGCAAGTTCCCATTTATCATTTTCTTCTTGAGCCAATAGTAGGCGAGTGAGACATGAGTGGCTCGTGAGTATAGGATCAAAGGGTGGTCTGGTTTGGGAGGCATTAGTGTGGGTGGAGATAACAAGAAGTGTTTAACTACTTCGAAGGCCTCATTGCATTCTTTAGTCCAATCAATGTTATAATATTTCTTTAATAGATTGTTGATTGGATGAATGACAAAACTTAAATCTGGGATGAACCTTTGGATTGCACCGAGTTTCCCAAGAAGTGACTTGATTCTAGACTCGTCGATGGTGGGATCATTTTAAGAACATCCCATATTTTGGTTGGATCAACATCAATTCCTCATGAATATATCATGTAGCCCAGAATTTTTCCTCCTGTCACACCAAACACGCACTTCTCTGGGTTTAATGTGACGCCATATTCAATTAGTCATGAGAGAATGATACGGAGCACTTCTAGATGATCACAACATTTATTTTCCTTGGCCAACAGATCATCCACATATGATTCCACAATTTTATGGATAAGATCGTGGAATATATATGTCATTTCCCGCTGATACGTAGCGCGACATTCTTAAGACCAAATGGCATGACAACGTAACAATAAGTTCCCCAAGGAGTTATGAATGTAGTTTTGGCTTGATCCTATTTAGATATTTTAATCTGATTATACCCTGAGAACCCATCCATGAGGGACAACAGTTCAAATCTAGCTATTGCATCAACGATGACGTCAATGGATGGTAATGGGAAGTCATCCTTGGGACAATCTTTGTTAATATCCCGAAAATCTATGAAAATGTGTATCTTCCCATTATTTTTAGGACATGGACGATATTAGATACCCATTATGAATAGTCAATGGGCTTGATGAATCCCACTTGGAGAAGTTTTATTACTTCTTCTTTTACCATGAGAGCCACTTTTGGCTTCATTGGTCTTGACTTGTTTAATTGGTTCTCGCATCCGGTTTAGTGACAAGATTATGCACTCGCGACATGTGGTGCAATACCCGTCATTTATTTATAGCTAAATGTGAAAGCCTTTTGATGTTATTTGAGTATTTGGGTGTGTATTTCTATCTCCTCCAGAGTTAATGAGGATCCCAACTTCAAAAATTTTGGTTCTTCCTCTATTCCAATGTTTATGTCAATGGTTTCTTCTATTAAAGAAGCGTTACCTTCTTCAAATTTAGGTGGGGTTGGAGGTAGTTCCAAGCTTTCTCTATCTTCTATCTCATAGATATTGAGATCCTTCTATGGAGGAGACTCTACCATGGGATTTCTAAAATAGGAAGAGGAATGTGGTATTAGGGAAAGATCCACTATGCGGTGAGAAAGGTGTAGCTTCGCATAGGTGTTTAGATATTCAAGAGTGACTCTATCATCGTCAAAGTGATCCACGATAGAAAAATCATCCTCAGCTTCTCCATGAGTTAGGAGTGAGTTTGTTGGTATTTTATGCACTAATGGTTTGGTACGAAGTGATACTATGAAATTTGTATCTTCTAACTCATTGTTTGGAGTGAAACAGAAGTTGAGGTTGCTATCGAGTCTGCGAGAAGGTTCTGCTCTCGTGGGATTGCTTCAATTGATATGAAGTTAAATCCCTTGCTTAGATCTAATACTGTTGTTTTATAGAGTTGTAAATGCTCAACTCTAGTTTCATATACCTCAGAGACTTGGTTCGCAACCAATTGCGAGTCTCCTAGCACTCTAATGTTATCGACACCCATTCTTTTAGCTAGGATGAGGCCAAAGAGGAGAGCTTCGTACTCAGCTCCATTTTTTGTACATTCAAAGTTTAATTTAAAGACAAAAGGTAGGATATTTCCCTGGGTGAAGTAAAAATTACTCCCACCCCAGCTCCAAAGCAAAATCTAGCTCCATCGAAGTGGAGAGTCCAATACTTGTTTGGAAAAATGGATGTTGGGATATCTGTTGTCTCTATTTCTTTTTCTTTGGTTACTTCTACCATAAATATTTCTTTTGATGGAAGAGAAGCAATTCCCTGTGGTGTGTCCCATACCTATAGAATCAAATGGTAGGAGAATAGTTAATTCCTTCTCTAAAGCAACTCAAATTTTTTTGTGGTAGTCCCTAGTGACAACCTGTTTTTATAACATTGGTCTCATTTTTGAGTGTTGGAATGTCCTCGGCTAGATTTTTAATTTCTAGTTACGTGGTGGGTATTAACTCTTCTTTTGGTTTTGAATTAATTGGTTTGATGAGTTGATTTGTTGGGAGCTCAAACTTGGAGTGAACTCCCAGTCTTTTCTTCAAATCGAGATAGGTGTATATCGAAGGGTTTTGGGTCACCTTATGCCACGAGATATTTTCCCTAAGTGTAGAAATATTATTTCTTGGAATAATGTGGAAGGGATTGCCTTCATGCGGTGTATCCATAGCCGACCGAGGATCATATTATAGTTGGTTTCCTGATCTATAATATAAAATTTGGTGAGGACCGTCTTGGGTCCTAAAGTGACTGGTAAAACTATGGTTCCAATTGAAGTGGCCTTGAGGCTATCATATCCTCTTAGCGTATTTTGCGTTGTGGAACAGTTTGTCTCTCCATATCCTAACTTTTGAAGAAAAGTGAAGGGGACTATATTAATTACTGCCCCATCATCAACCATTGCACATTTAACATAATTATTGTAAACCCATACTTGTAAATGTAAAGTTGGGTCACCTCTTCATGTAATTTCAACGTCTGTTGGCATTTTTCTTATATCGAATATAAACTCAATATCCCTATCTGGCTGACCCGGAGGATAAACGTCAAAGTCTACATGGTTTACTTACATTTCCAGAGGAGGAGTGATGTTGATTAAATGACCAAGGCCTAATGCTTCTAAGAGGGCAGCCCTATGGGTAGGAGAGTTCTTTAACAAATCCAAGAAGGAGATATGAGAAATGGTTTTAGTTAAATTGTTAATTAAATCATAGGCACCTATGGGTTTTACCAACGTTTTTGTTGACTGTTGTCTGGTTCCAATGGATAACTTAGAGTAGGTTGAGAAGAATAATCCCGTGTTCTTGTTATGGTTTCTATGGGTAGCTCGATGTCTAACTCTACCAAACCAACTATCTTGGTTTGGGGTCGAGTTCGTAGTTGGGATGCGACTGGTGGATTTAATGAAGTTGAAGCTTCATGGTCATTGTTTCCTATTATAACACCCTTGTTTGTTCCATTAGGATCTAACTCGTTATTGTTAGAATGGTTTGGGAATGGATCATAAGGATCTTGAGGGTGCATTTTGAGTGGAAATTTCCCCTATGTAAGTGTTTGGCGTTGGTATTATAGGATTTGCTAAAAACATATCTATAAAGAATTGTTTTTGATTTTCTAGCAAACGTTGCATGAATTTATTGTATTCATGACAAGTCTTAGTATCGTGGCCTTGAATATTGTGGAAGCCACAATATAAATTGGGATTATAATTTCAAGGCTATTGATTTATAATTTTTGTGGCCGAAACTCTAATAAGGTTGCTAGTTGTTAGAGTTAAAATTTTGAGGTTGTTGCCTTTGGTTTTGACTCTGATATCCAAAACTGGTTTCGATTTGGACTTTGTGTTTGGATTTTTCATTGTTGTTGTTTTTTTTGTTGCCATGGTGGATGATTAAAATCCACCGTGTTGATTGTTGGAGTAAAATTGTTATTTCACTGATTATTAACAGGTGGAAAAATGTTTACAACATTTTCCCTTTTAACTTCGTGGATTACTCCATCCGTTGTGACTCGTGGTTCTTGTTAAGGATCTTAGGTCCTTGATTAGCATTCTCAGTATTAGGATAGGCCATGGTGTTTTGATTGGGAGTGGTTAATTTCCCATTTGTCCCATATGTCTTACGACCACTATCTATTGCTGCTTGGTCGATTCGGAGAGCACTCTTGAGTACTTCATTGTAAGTTCTTAGTGGGAACTTCTATACTTCTTCCTTTATCTCTCTATTAAGAGAATTAAGGAATAAATCACATAGTTCCATTTGATCCATGTTTAGAGCACTTGCTGATGAGTAGAGAACTATACACCATCTTTGAATAAAATGAGTAGTGGATTCATTATGTTCTTGTTTAATATGCAAGAACTCCCTGATTCCCGTTCTTAACAATTTGTTCATGTCAAAATATTTGATGAATTTTGACACAAGTTGTTTAAATGAGTGTATCGAGGCTTCAGGTATTCTATAATACCAATCAAGGGCAATACCCTCTAAGGTCTTAGGGAATATCTTAGTAACAACCCCATCCCAAGGGAGTAACTCCCGTATGGATGTGGCATAGGCCTTAATGTGTGCATTCAAATCACCTTCCCTTTTGTATTTGGGTAAATTAGGAAGAGGTCTTGGAAGCATAACACCTCATATGGTGAAGTCTAGGGGATCTTTTAAATATTCTGAATAAGTCCCTACTACATAGGCCTTAACCATCGATGACGCTTGTTGAGGGGGTGGAGGTGGAATGGGTTATTGATACAACATAGCATATGCGTTTGTAGGGATATAAGGTAATCCCTGTGGTTGAACGAACATCCTATGAGAAGATAACATGTCCGATTGTGGTGAATTTGAATAAATGTTTAAGTAAGGAGGAACAATGTTTTGGTATGGGTTGTTTGATGCCAAGTCGGGAGGTGTCATGTTTCCAATCGGAGTGGCGTTTGAAAATACTTTGTCATAGTTGGCGTTTATCAGGTAACTATAAGGATTTTGAGGAGGCATGCCTAATGTGCCTGTTCCTGTAAGGAGGTCGACCTAACTGGGATGATGCAGAGGGTTGGGTATTCCTACTTGCCCAAAATATGAATTTTGGTTTGCTTGAGAAAGTTCTAGCCCTCTAACCTTTTCAGCTAAGGCTGAAATGACCTCTATTGGTGAAGATACTGTGTTTTTCCTTAATGGTGTTTGTTGTATACCTTAAGGTTGTAAAGGGGTATGATACCCCACTATGAATTGATTATTACCTTGCAAATCCTCACCGAGGGTATTTCGCATAGGTGGAGGAATGGGGGTGTTTTCATGGAATAGGGTATCGATCGTATTTGTAAACTCCTATAGGTGGATACATATTTTGGAAGCATTGTTAACTTTTAGCAAAGTGTGCTAAGTACTCCTCATCTAAAAAGGGGAGTGGGTCTGAAAGTCTACTAATCTGTGGTCTGAATAAGACCCGAGGAGATGAAGTGGATTCTCTAGTAAATGTCATATTGTTAGAGCCCGAGGGCTCTAGGCTGTGTGTTTGTGCAAGCCGATCAAACTCCTCAATTGTAATGAATAATTTGAACTAGTTCTTCGAGGGGAGTTTGAGATGACAAGTAATTACTTGAATACTTATTAGCCCATGCGTAAAGCGAGGGCGATGGTTGTCTATTTATTTGACTATAGTTTATTTCGAGATCTGAGAGAGGTCTACCATATGTGTCGTATCCCAACATATTCGGGGGGTATATGAATACCCACAGAATAATGGGAAAGAGTGAAGGTGGATGAAAAAAATGAAAAATAGAAGAGGAAGAACTATTGGTTCATGTCAGGTTCACCAATTTTGTATGATGGAAAAGTGACATACGAGCATGGGAATCTACAAGTACCTCTTCCTCGTACCCGACCTCCCGAGGTTGTGCCGAGACAACCGGTGAATGTCAAATATGAATAGATACAGATAAGCTAATCGGGTAATCTTATATCCTAAATATGCAATAATGGAATTTGTGAATCTAAGGTGAAGAATGCCCTCCTAACCTAAATTGGTGTAATGGTTTGTTCAAACATAATGGATTTTGGAGGCTCCAATCAATGTCGAGCTCTTCGAGATCCTGTTTCTTGGCCGTTGGATACGTGGGAAGTGACCTAAGGGAGCTTCGTATATATCTCAGCACAAGGTCATGAAAATGGTGATAAGCATTTTAGTGGATTTATAGTGAGCTATGGGTGATTTTCGGTCTAGCCTGTAAAATATTAGATTGATTGGACTCTATATTTAATACGAGAATTTCATGATGATATCTGGCGAGAGTGGTGAGGATCTAAATACCAGTGTTCGTAATCCAGTGTCAATACTTATTTGATTTGTAGGCCCATTGGGTTATGGGACTTGGGGATCACAACCGTGAGTTTATGGTTATTGTGGACCTGTTATGGTCATGTGAAGAATCAATCCCTTCTTCCGACTATCCAGTAATCATATGCCTTTTCAGCCTCTATGTTTAGAACTAGAAGTTGTATGATTTTCTCGAATACCTTACAGGTGTTCTAGCAACTTGAATGCGTAAGCTAGTATCTATGTCAATGAGGAGGTCTCCTGTGTCAGGTTGTGGAACTAAAGGATCGTAACCAAATGCTTTCTCTCTTTCAAATCCTTGTACATTCATTAGGTATTTTATCAAGGCAGTCTATAGTTAGGATGATTTGACCAAAAGGTGTATGCCTTGTCATCTTCGATATTTAACCCTCTCAGTTGTTCACTAATTGCTTGTAGGTTTTTCGTTGCTCAAAAGACCTGTATCCTAAGGTCTTGATCTATATCAGCCAATGTTGTGGGTAGATTTGGTTGAGGCACTATTGGTTCAAATATATATTCTCTAGGCTCTCTAGGTCATGTGATTTTCATACAAAATGATTCAACTTTTAACTAAAATTAATAAACCGATTACTTAAAGACGTATTTACACTATGCAAGCATTCTTCTATTTTTGTATTTTCAATGACGTATTTTAATGAAATTAAAGAGAGGCTATTCTAATATATTTAGAAAAATGAACAACTAATCTAGCAACATAATTTAAAACAAACAAAGTAACTTCGTGTGGCTATTTTGCCTGTGCAGTTGTGATTTTATCCTAAATATCTAAGAAACTAATTATATTAAATTGAAACACTCTCGATCCTACCTCAGAAGTGAGGAATGAATCATAGTTTCTCAGAAACTATCAATCCCCACAGCTTCCCCGGTGATGTTAAGAGTGAACTTTTAACTGAAATAAAATAATTCATTACTCTATTTGATACTTTGTAACTAGAACTTTGATAGCTCAAAACCCGGTGTTTACTGAGAATAGTGGTAAATCCAGTTGTGTATGATTTCATCCCCTCAGTGTGATCTTCTCATTCCTTCATGTTCTCGTGAATCCAAAAAGCGTGTATATGATAGTATCAACACAAGATGGTATTCGAACAATGGTAGCTTTGGATATAGACCGAATACAATGTGAGTAGGAGAGGGATAACACAAGTGAATAGAGCTTGACTATGTAATTCCTAGCAGGATTTATTATGGGAATACAACAAAAGTGTACCAAGAGTTTTAGAATCTATCCTTGTGATAAAACAAAACCTGCAACTTTAATGGATTCTAATCTAGAAATGAAACTATTTTCTGCTAAACTAACTTGCATGGCACAAAAATGAAGCAAGACTAAAACAAGAAGATCGAGTGACCTCTAAAAGACCAAAATGGAGGTAAAACATGCAATTGATATAATTCTAAGCAAGAAATTCAAAGATTGAACAATAGAATTGAGAAGATGAGGGGCCATTTGTTTGAAAACAAGCTGGCTATTTATAGCAAATGCAATTACCAGAGGGTAACTCCCAATTGAACTCTTTTACTATAAACAAAGGAAAAACACTAATACCAGGTGACCAAAAACATGAATGCAAGCCAAAGTGGTTGAAGAAAGCATGTAAAATTGAATATTTACATTTGACGCGATCGTCGGAGTAATCTAGAAAATGTACAGGACGCAGCCACTGGCAGAGCGGTGGTTATAGGACCGTTGTCCTATCCTTAGTGGTGGTCACAGGACTACCACCTGTGCAAGGTGGAAATTTTGTCATCAAGACAAAAATGCAAGAAAAAGGGGGGCAAAGGGAAAAACAAAGCATATGGAGGCCGAGTAGGGCATGCAGGATACACATGTATACTCTGCGAGCTTTTCGGATTCTCGAACACCTTATGCAAGGAGACTTATATCATCATTGGGGCATGTGTAACATCATTTTGGTGGTGTAGTACCCTATAATTTTGGGTACGTACGTGCCCCTTCCTTAACACTACATACCCTTCTTTATCCACCTCCATTCATCTTTCTTTCCATGACCCTCAATTTCCTCCAATCCAGAAGTTGTGCTATCATTATTTCATTCCCATAATGGAATTTGCATTTTCAGCAAGATCATCGCATATCTAATGAGCTCCATGCCTTCTCTAAACCAACAACATAACCAGTTTCAAAGTCACTATGGTGACCCAGATGAGAAAAGTCAAGACTAATTTGGCTTTGAGAGCAATCAAAAACACGAGTGTGCATTTGATGACTACGATCGATTAAAATATGCTTGTCTCTGCTTGAGAAGATAGCAAAAATAGAGGCAAACATGGTTTAATCTCGGGATATAGCACAAATGGAGGCATTTGGAGTAGGATGCAGGGAACATTTTCCATGGGTTGGCCCTGTTCCTAGGACACTATAGCTCACAGGAGAAGCTTAGATTTTTAGAAGAAACACTACCTCCACTTCTGTAGTGGATTGAGGATATTAAAATATATGGGCAAAGCATGAGATAACCTTGTCAATGGGAGATTCAATCACCGACTCTTTATTCATCTCCCATCCCACCTTAGGTTTCACCATATCATACCACTCCAAATGCCGAGTTCCCTTCTCCATCTCCAAGCCATCCATTCCGCCCCCCCCTTCTTTCAAACAACTATGCCCCCATATGAACAAGTAACGGCTCCAAATCCAAAAGAAGAGGATCATATGGTGAGAAGTGATACAAACTCAAGGGGTTTATATCACGAGTTGAGTGTCTAGAGAGTTGCAGATGTTGCCTCCATTCACCCTCCCCACAAAGTAGATCCCCGGAAGAGTTTGGGCCAATGGGATTCATATTGCAAGATGAAGCTACACATGATGGAAATTTAGAGACTCAAAAACCATCATACAAGAGGGGGAGACCTTGACAGAGCAGGAAGATGATAAGCTGGATTGCTTATCAGATTTGGGGGATGCCTCGATGAAGAAGATCCCATGGAAATTACAACCTTTGCTGCTTCATCAACCCCACAACAAAAACAACCTGCTACTCATGACAGTTCCTCTAGATCAAATCCAAGGGCTCTAGAAAGAAGTATCATTGAAATATTTTTTCTTTCAATCGAAGAGCCTAGATTTTTAGCGAAGCTACTAAAAAGGAGGAGGAAAGAAATAAGGATGGCACCATTTAGGATATTTACAAAAGAGCCTCATCCCAAAAGATGAAATTCAGAGTGACAGGTAAATGCAGAAGGTCAAAACTCACCCCACCAAGATTTTGGCCACACCAGAGCCAACGGAAAATCTAGCATGAGTCATGCTCATTTTAGAGCATGAGGATGATCTTCAAAGCCCCATGGGTCAGTTATGATGCCTCCAACCAAAATATGAACATCTTGAGGAGGTATTATTTTTTTGTTGATACCACAGGGTGGAAGGGTGAAAGGTAATTTTTCACTCTTATTACAGGCCATATCTATTGCTAAATTAATTGTATGGTCATACTTTATAAGGAAGGGAAGCTATTTCTCCCTTCTTATTTCAGGATTTGTTTAGCTTCTACCAAGTCTAGTTAGTGGAGTAGGAGTAGATTGCTTTCTATAGAATAAATTCTTATGCACACTCTGCATGACTCATTTGAGGCATGTATGATTTGTCTCTTTTGTATATAGCTTGTGTCCGTGTTACTCCATAAAATGCACCAGAATCTCCAATGTCCACAATAGGGGAATTTGTAGTTGTTTGTAAACTTCACTTCAAGAAAATACAGAGAAACTAAAATCAGTCAAGGGAGTGACCTTGTGGATTCTTCAATTTTATACTCTCACAAAACAAGTTGAAGCATTTTCTTATGAGATTAGGAAACCGCAAGGATCAAATAGCTGTTACAGAGGCTCGGTAACCATTCAAATACTATGGACCTGGTTTAGATTATCTCATAACATAGTCTTGGACCTAATGGATAGCGGGAGATTATGGGTTCTTTCCATTTAGTAGGATAATGGTCCTGTGAGTTGCCAAACTATTATCTAAATTACGTTTCCCGCTAAGATTAGATAACAAGTAGATCATGTTGCATTGACCAAGTAAGCTTAAACGCCTCGTAGATTCTAATTCTACCAGGGGTCAAGCCTTCAGTAACATGGAAGGAAGACTTAGCCGAATCAACGATTAAAACTAAGTTGGGACAAGCCAACTCAAAAGGAAGCAATGATCTCATCGATGACGGTGCAAGTGTCAACCTGGAACTTTTTCTAGAAACCAAAAGAAGTAGAGGCCTCAAAGCCCTATAGGACTTACACATGGAGTCAACTATAAGTGACCCATCCAAGGAAAAATTCTTCACATTAATATGCGGTAGGCTCATTACTTACTCAAAGGAAAGCGGCTCGATTGCAAACGATGCCAAAGTGTCAACCTAACACACTTTCAAAAGCTACAATGAGACCAAATACCCTAGAGAAGTGCTTGGCCTCCACGTGAATCTCATAATAAATTGGCTCCAAGTTTGAAGCAAGGTTGTGAAAGATTGGTGATAAGCCAAATAATATGTAAGGGGAATTATGAATCCTATCTAAAAATTTAAAACACTTAGATCTATTAAAAATATCAAAGACAAAGGGTCATTCGGCTGGTCTTTTCAATGATGAAGTTAATGCATAGTTCCGTGCGAAGAGTGCGAACCTATGAATACTTAATTGGTTCACCTACATTCAAAAGGTCATTTTAATAGAATGACAAAAATAGGTGCCGCTTGAATCATGAGCCCAAGACCCAATGCATAAGCGATTAAAAGATCCAAATATGTAATAAATATTTGAAAGAATAAGTCCACTCCAAGGGATTTGGTTGTAAGGTAGTTAAGAGATGTATTAAATTAGTATGGCTCTCACCCCTTAAAAAAATCATAGGGAAGTGTGAGACAGATATCAACCAATCTACTTTTGTCACTTCACACCATTTACCATAATGAGCAAGCAATTGGGAAATAGTTAAAAATTATCTTCTTATCTTCTTCCCATCATATATATTGTAAAGGGAAGGTTTCAAAGAAACAAATCAGGATTTAGCAATTCTTTTTGTCTCAGTTCCTCTTCTCTAAATGGAAATGGGCTGGAGCTCTAGCCTTCTTTCTAAGTTTTGTAATAGCACTTTACCTCTTATCTATTGTAATATTGTGCACATTTTTGGAGTAATATAATATGTCCCTGTGGTGTAATTCATCCATCCTTTACGTAATATGTATTTTCTCTGATAGCCTTTATTTTGACGTGGATAACTGTGCATTTTTATGTTATTACTATATTCAGAAGTTGTTCTTAAGTAGTTTGGAGTAATTTTTGTGTGAATTTCCTATGTTTTTTGGTGCATCTTGTCCACCCTTTTCATTTCTCACCTTTTCTCTATTTCAGGAAGTTACACTATGAGTTAACTCCTTCACTTTTTGGTGTATCACTCCCATTAAGTTTTATGTTTTGTTTCATTTTCTCTTACCCTCATCTCACATTGCAGATAAGATCCAACTTCTTTAAAATCTAGAGGTCACCTTAGGGTGCACGTCCCACAAACCTAAGGTTTCCTATGAATATAACGGTTCATTAGCAAGGATTATCATCAACAAGTTCCATGATACTACAAAGGGAAAAGAGCAAGAAGATTCCACCTCTCTTGTACCATCCACTAAGGTGACACATTAGTTGTATGTAGATGTGAAAGAAGAAGAGAAACAATTCACTAGACATCACCTTTTCCATGAAATTCTGCATGAAGGATTTCTTATTAAAGTTGGATTCCGGAGCAATGGGAAAATTTGACAGACCAGACCTTGCCCAATCAGATTCTTGGCTTCATTAGAATCAAGGGAGAAGCCAAAACCAGTCATGCTTTCCTTTAAGCATGAGGATGAGCCACAATGTACCAAGGATCAACCATTATGCCTCCTAAAACCGGATGAGTAGTAGTTGGAGGAGGTGTTTATCTTGTTTCCGGTTGATACCTTGAGGTATGGAGTGAAGAACCAATTTGTAACTGATGTTTCATTCCTAATATTAGTCATTCTTAGTGTCAAATCATTTGTGTGGCTTCCAATTATAAGGAAGGGTATCTATTTCTCAACACCCGTGGTAGGTTTTGTTTAGTTTCCCATTTCCTTGGATAGTGTAGGAGTAGGTTAGGATTTCATTTCCTCCAAGTGCTTGTGCACATTGCATTGTTGTTAGAATAGTTTTTATTTCCTAAGTGTTGGTGCACATGTCCTATTGCTTCTAGTGTATTCTTTGTATACATTTCACCATGCTTCGAAAGATAAAGAGAAGCCAAGGAACTCAAAGTTGCATGAAATAGTTGTTATGGTCAAAAAATCAAATGTAGAGCAACTAAAATCAAATCAAGAGGTAGATTTCAAATCTTCATTCTTTTTCTTCTTCATATTAGTAGTTGAGTTTCTCATGCCTTTCACCAAATCAAGAAATTGGTATTTGGAGTAGATTGAGTATTGCAAAGAGATGGTACTCCTCGGTATTCACTCAACCTTCAATCGGTGTTTAAGAAAAAAACATGAGCCTCTCAGTGCACCCTAAGGTTTGATAACAAAGCTTTGCATCCTACAGTAGTAGCCCAAACAACAAAGAAGCTGTCAAAAGGAATAGAACATTAAAAACAAGGAAGAAAGAGGAACTTAATAGAGCTCCATGATGTCCAAGCGACAAGTTTCACTCAAATTCTACAGTATACTTCACCTTAACAATCAATATTGCCTATTTATACTTGGAAAAATCAGATGTTTAGCAAATGTTGAAAATGTTTATCATTTAGTCTCACGGATCACAATACTAGGAATGAGTGGAATTTAAGTTTCAAGAAAATTTTATACTCTCAAAAAAAATTCAAGATTTTATTAGGAGATTTGAAGGATGCATGCAACAAAAGGAAGTTCTAGATGCAAGCAAGCGATATTCCAAACACCCAAGGGTCAAGATGTTTTGAGTTCAGATTAGCTCATGATGGTCATACGTAATCCAAACTCAATGGATATCTTGAGGATACTATTCATGCTCCATTTAGTAAGAAAATGGCCCCACAAGTTGCCAATTGTTATCTAATTTCACTACCCTTGTGAAATTAGACAACGGAAAAGCTTATAATTGGTTAAGGAAGACACTTGATAAGCAAGGCCTTATAATTTATCCAAGGACATCTCTAATCATGGTATTAGCATCCCAGAGCACAAGTCTTAATAGTAGACTGAAGGAGGTTTAAATAATGTAATTGCATGCTTAGAGCAAAACACCGAGCTACTTCCTATCTCACCGAGCTCATGAAAATGTGCAATGAGCTAATTATGGGTGATCAAACTCAAGTCATTGTGACCGGGTTACTTTGACTCTAAATGCCCACCGAGCTGAGTCTCAAGCTCTTGACCAAGATATTTATTTTGGCAAGCTATTCATTGCTTAGATATATGCATAATGAGGTTGAGTCGCTCCCATATCTATGCAAGACCGAGCCCAGGTGCAAGCACCTCAAGGTCAAGTGATTTACAAGATTCGCGTAGGCTGCACAAAGCTTTGGATGTGAGATACAAAGACCAACCTGAGATATTTGGAGTTGCATCAAGTGATACTCGTGAAGGGGTAATAGGTTAAAAAATTAGTCCAAATTCATAGACAAATCATGCACATTTTATCGATATTACGGGATGAACACTACCTTAGAATTGTGTCGAGTTGTTTTAACCTGTGGCTTCGCATGAGCAAGCCAATGCATGGTGATTTGGTCCAAGTTTTATTCAATGCCAAAAGGAGAATGAGTTTGCAGGATGGATTTCATAGTCTCGTAGCTGAATTGATTTTGTCTATCGAGTTGATATAGGGAGGGCAAGTTGTTCAAATATTTTTCGAGCTATAACCTCTCCTAGTGTAATGAGCTCCTCGAACCAGCTCAACTTGTTGAAAGTGAAAAGTAATTTAAGGGTGGATTGGTATGTGTCATGAAGGAGGAATGATATAAAAATCCAAGGCCAAGTTAAACCTTTGATTGAGATCTATGCAAGGAAAGATAAGTTCACCCATGGAAAGGAAATGAAGTGACAAGCTGAAATGAGACCTTGGAACATCGAGACAAGAAAGATAAAACTCTACGGAAATGATGAGCTCGACTCAAGAAAGACCAAGCCTATGGATTCATAAGCATATTGTTGGTCAAATCAAACAAACATGTGGAAAATTGGGCACAAATAGGTTGGGAAACACTTAAAAATGAATAATTAGGTGACCATATGGGAAAATCAGGAAAATACGGCCCGAATAACTCAATCCAAGCTAGGCCATGTGGGTGGATGAAACCCACATTACCTCGCAACAATTCATTGCAAGAAATATGGACATCTCGAGGTCCAATTGGCCCATGGGACTCGAGTGCATCAAATGCCCAAACCACCCATAGGCCATGAAATATGGATAAAGTGGAATGATATGGCCCAAGTGTCTTGGACGAGTTTGGGAAATACGTGTAGTGAAGCCCAAAATGACCGAGTTGGGCGGGTGAGTTCTGCGGACATGTCTGGGGTGCAATGGCTTGATTGGCCGATCAATGGTGGAGTGGGAGGAGCATTTATAGGAATGCAATGAGTTGGACTGCCATGCTACAAGAATTCTGGGTTGGAGCGACACAAACAACCCGTGTCACGTGGAGACTAGTTCACCGAAGGGGTCATGAAGCCGCAACACAAGGCGGTGGTTCCAAGATGGCTCGCTAATTAACTATATGACTCAAAATTTGAATGGAAAGCTATGTAGCACCAATTTTGAGATATAAGGGGGTTAGACCTTGATGAGCTCATCATCCATGTGGAGAATCCAGTTTAAAAGCAATGGAGAGGTCCCGATAACCTATATGCCGATTTGGATATGGATAAAACCAAAACATTAAAGCCCCCTCTCTTTATAAAATGATAAAATGAGATAGTGGGCCCCAAACCAAGTACATATTTAAATGCAAAATTATTTTTAAAGATATGAAAGGAACTATGGAAAAGAGGGAGATATTTAAATATTGATTTCCCAACCAATGAATTAATTGTCAATCCCGTGAAACAAACGAAACTGCGGCAATTTCCCAAAATAGCTTCCTACACTCAGAGATCCATAACTTGAGAAATCCTCAACAGAATCACACAAAATTGGTCTCATTGGAATCATAGCTCCAAGACCGATGCATAGTAACCAAGAAATTGATGAATATTTAGTGGAGATTTTTAAGGAAAATGAGTATAGTTCTGATTGGTTGTTTGAAAGTGGTTATAAGAGCATTCAATGAGCATGGGAAATCATTCTTTCACTACTTCAAGTTATGGGACACCTTGATATTTATTTTGGATGTCCAAAATAACCAACCACACTCATTTATCATGACTTGTAATTGGTTGGAAAGTGGATTTCAGGAATTGCATCCCCTCTCTCTCTCCTTTTAAAATTCTATAAATTGAAGTGTTGGGCTCATTATAAAGGAGGATGATTTGAGTAGAAAAACTCTACCCATTTTTTTTTGTGAATCCAATGTGCTACAAGCCTTTGTAGTGGACTCCTTGCATGGTGATCCAGGACTTTACTTTGTAATAGTTTTAATTGTGCATATTAATGAAGCAATAGATGCAAGTTTGTGGATGTATCTTCCTTTTTGTGTTTGTTTGCATTCTTCTTGCCTCTTTAATCTTATTGCAGGTGTATTATGTCTATCTTATGATTCATTTCTATTATGTATACATGAAAATGTTATCATGAATGATGTTATTAGACCGTGGAGAATCAATTAGCAACCTCTCTAATCTACATTTTTATTTCATTTTCAAATGTTTGGAAGTAATTCTCATACCCTTATTTTGGTGCATCACCTTTTTAATTTAGTTTTCCTTCGTTTGCATGCCATCTCTCTCTCCTTGTTCCTGGAAGTGATAGATCAGAGGACTTAGTAGTTTTATTTCAAGAGAGTTAGTTGCACTAGGAATAGGAAGAGGAACTTGCCTTCTTTAGAGGATTATCTCAATGTTACCTAGTCACACCATGAGCTCAAGCACACACACTTGTGTGAATCGGAGAGGGTGCTATGATTTTGTGATAATAGTTCCCTAGCAATTTGGATTACCATACATTGATGGTATTTCTCCCATGCCGATTATTTACAGGAGTATTAGGGAGTCTCGAGGTGGTCCTATAGGTGATCATGGTTGGACAATTGTGACTCAAGGGGTTCTTATTGCAGAGAGATGGGTTGTCCGTGATCTTTGAGCAGCCTAGGCCCACACCGCTTCTCCTAATCGAGGCTACACTTGCTCATAGTGGGGAGGAGGAGTAAGAAATTCCCATTGATATAGATTCTGAGATTGAGGTGGAGACAAGGGAGGATACAAATGAGGAGGAAGGTGAGGAGACCCATGTAGATGGGGGTGATGATGAGGAGGATAGTGACACTGAGTGGCATGATACTCAGAGAGATCTATGGCTGAGTGAGAGGAGGCAGATGCAGAGATGGAGACATTAGTTTCTAAGGAGCCACTTCTTCATGAGGGAGGTGGAGACGAGGAGTATGTCATGGGACAACATGTTTCCTCAGGAGGTGGGGATGCACAATAGGTACTGCAGTAGCAAAAACAACTGCACTAGTTGATCCTACATGGATGCCTAGAGATCCGAGTATGTGAACACTCTTTTCTTGACTTTGTTAGATAGAAATATTAGTCACTATGCTTTGTATTTTTTTTTGGTTTTTAATGGTTTTCTAACTAGTTATTTTTCTTCATTTTGCAATGGCTACTCGTAAGGGGTGAGATCTTATTCATTAGGTCTACATGGATACCTTGTTGATCCCTTTGGGGAAGACTCGAGAAGAGTTGACTAAGGAATCAGAAAACCGCCATGGTTTGGTCGATACAATGATGTGTTCGCACCTTTTAGAGAGCAGCAGAGATCATGGATGCTTAGAACACATGGATTGCCACATATGAGGTGAATCCATTCATGCAGTGAGACCATGACTAGTGGTCACACTCATGGTCATTCTCACCATTCAATGCACTCATGATGTTGGGGACACAACAGGAGTCTTGGACACAATCATGCACCATCACAGGGATCTCATGGGGATTGATACGCCATTGAACCTTTATTGCTTTGTTTCCATTTTATGAGGCACTTATATGAATTTTATTTGTATTTTTGGGCTCATTGTGAGAGTTTTTACCACACATAGTGTGTGATGACATTGTACAAAAAATTGATTTGTTATGATATATATACATACACCTCTTTTTGGTTTGGCTATCCTTTGCATTAGAGTTGACTTCTTTTGTGGTTTTCTTCATGTGTGTACTCTAGATGTTTAGAACTTTTGATTTTGTATGATTTTTAGAATATATGCAATGGATGATGAATGCTAACAAAGTGATTTCTTTTTTTTTTTTGTTTTGCAATGCTGATATGAGATGATTATGTAGACACATTATAATGTTGAACTTTGGATTTTCAAGTAATGTTTAGTACTTTTTTTTTTTATTGGAAATGTGTGATGAACAATGATATGATAATAAATGGAACTCACTCCACTCCTAGCCCCATGCAACCAGTAATATGTAAGGACTCAACACTAAGATCCAGGAGGGATGTGAATTGTATGGTTATTGATAGAGACAAAAATGGTGAGAGAGAGACAAGATTTTGACATAAACCCAATTAGGAAATTACAACTTAACTCTGTGTATAGTTCACTACATAGCCTAGAATCTTATTTCTTACAAGTTTATCTAGACTTAGATCCACAGATGGCCTCTTGATTGACATAATCTAGTTTTAAGGTTTTGACTCTCTTTCGGAACATGCACATCTAATTCATTTTTCTTAGGATTTTGAGATTTTTAAAGCAATTTTATTGAATGAAATTGATTTAACTTATTAACTTATTTATAGAGACCCCCTACACCTTGCCCCATGCTACCAAAGGAAGCATGGGATCATCACCAAGGACAAGGCACATGTGAGTAAGGGCACTTCCCTCCTTTCCCAACCTCATGCCACTTGTAAGAAGCATGAGATCAACACTGAAGGTTGGTGGGGAAAGGAAGTGTGTAAATGAAAATTTTGATTGATTTTGGTTTGAGATATATATATATATATATATATTTAAACTTTAATTCATACTTTTGGGAAGGAAATATTTCCCTAGCATCAACCCCATGCAACCAATAAGATGTGAGGGCTCAACACCGAAGGTTGAGATAGGTGAACAAGCATCCGGTGAAAATGTTTAGAATGTTTCTACTACCAAAGAGGTTTTTTTGGGGAAAGATATGACATTGTGAAGCTTCTAAAACTAACTATGGGCAAACACAACTATGATAGAAGAAGCTATAGGTAGAACCAAGTATGCAGGCCTTGGTAGGATTATCACAAAATTTTATCTTATGTTTTTTAACTAATGAAGTGTAAGAAATGTGTATGAATGTTTTGAAGAGATGTGATTTGAATAATTGCCAATGTTTTGTAAAAGTTTTTCTGAAAGTTACTTAAAAATAAGTTCCTTGATTAAAAATTTGAGAGAATGATCGACAGATGATAATGTAATGAAAATACAGTAGTATACATATGGAAATGTTGATAAATCATGTGTAGTATCTCTTTAGGTGAAGAGAGTTGACAGATTCACCAAATTCCTCAACTTCTAGTGTACACAAGTGATATACCAAATTTTAATAGTCCTCCATAACTTGATATGGGCCCAACCACTTGGGCCTGAACTTCCTTCCCTTGCCGACATTTTTGTCTATCCTACTATCTAGTCTTAATACCAGATCTCCCTCACATACTTCACATTCATAAATTTTCTTGTTATACTTCCAGCACATCCGATCATGGTAATCTCTATGTCATTGCTCAACATTAAGTTGAGCTTCATCAAGGATTTCCAATTGAGAGAGTCATGCCTGTCAATAGCCTTCTTCTCCCAAAATTCCTTATAGTGAGATACAAATACTAGGTAATTCAACTTCAAGAAGTAACACCGCTTCTAAACCGAATACCAAATAATTGGGGGTTTCCCCTCACAACATTCTTACCTTGATGTTCGATAGTCCCACAAGGATGGAAATAATTTTAAGTTCCAATCTCGTTTGTTCTCCTTAACAGTTTTAAGGAGAATGGACTTTAGCATCTTGTTTATCACCTTGGAATGTCCATTGGCATGAGGGTAATAGAGAGAATCCATGTGGTAATTTATTTTGAACCTTTCACATAATTTATGCACTTCCTCATTCTTGAAATATGTGCCATTATCAAAGATAATGACTTGTGGGACCCCGTACCTACAGATAATTTGGTTCAAAATGAAATTTGTGATTACGCATCCTAGTATGGTGGTAAGAGGCATGGCCTCTACCCACTTGGTGAAGTATTCAATGGTTGTGATTATGAAATTATGGCCATCTGTTGAAGAGGGAGAGAAATTCCCTATCAAATCCAAGCCCCACATGGAAAAGGGCCATGGTGTCACAATTGGTTATAGAGCCTAAGCGGTATGTGGATCTCATGAGAGAACTCTTGACACTTGTGACACTTGCGCACATACTCTACTATGTCATGTTCTAATGTAGGAAAAAAATATCCCATTCGATGTATCTTTTGAGCGGTGGCATGACCTCTGAAGTGACCTCCACACACTCCACTGTGGGATTCATAGAGGATTTTTAGACTCATCCTCATCAACACATCTAATCAATATTCCATCAAAGGATATGTGGTAGAGAAATTTTTCTATGATAATGTACTTAGTGGCTATGACACGTAGCCATATTATTTTCTTTGAACTTTCCCCTTCGGGGTATGCACGGTCCATAATGAAATTAATAATGTTAATATACCATGGACATGCAAAAATGGTGGGCTTGATCTTGACGTAATACATGCATTCATCAGGGAAATCTAAGTTAACCAGATCACCTCCATCTAATGGGTTGTAAGCTAACCAGTCTAAAATGATTTTTCCTTTGACATAATTTTGGTTAACAACATGAGCTTGAACTCACCCATCAGAGTCATGAAATTTATAACTTTATTAGATAACAAACCCTGTGTTAGAAACATTCGCAAGTGATCAATATTGACAATAACCCTCATTTCTTGGTTAAGTATGTAGTGTCTTAACCTTTTCATTGTGAACACTATAGCAATGAATTATTTTTTTGCTTGTGTATAACATGTTTCATAGTTGAGAAACGTTTAACTAATGAAGTAGTCTACATGCTCTCATTTTTCATCATCCTCTTGAGCTATCATGCAAGCTAATGAGACGTCTGTGGCCCGTGAATATAAAATTAGAGGGTGATCTGATTTAGGAGGAATGAGCATGGGAGGTGAAAATAAGAATCATTTAACTGATTCAAATTCCTCGTGACACTCTTCCATCGAGATATTGCAGCAATAATTTTTCAATAAATTGTTTATTGGATGAATGACAAAGGTCAAATAAGAAATGAATATTTAGATTGCAGATTGAGATTTATGAGAAAGGACATGATTCCTAGCTCATTTAATGGTGGAATCATTTCCAAAACTACTCAAACTTTGGATGGATATACATCGATCCCTCCTAAAGAGATGATGTATCCTAGTAACTTCCCTCTGTTACACTAAATACACATTTTTCCAGACTTCATGTAACCCTGTATTTGATTAGATGAGAGAGGATGATGTGAAGAAGCTCTGGTGGTCACATTGCTTTTCGGCCTTGGTTAGAAGGTTGTCAATAAAGGATTCCACAATCTTATGAATTAGATCATGGAATATATAATTGATTACCCAATAGTAAATGGCACCTTTGTTGTTCTTGAGACCAAATGGCATGACTGCATAACAATAGGTTCCCCAAGCGGTGATGAATGTGGTCTTTGTTTTATCCTCCTTGGAGATCCTAATTTTATTATACCCAGAAAACCCATCCATGAGGGACAACATCTCGTAACCAAATTTTGCATCAATAATGATATCAATGGATGGTAAAGGGAAATCATCCTTGGGACATGCTTTGTTGATGTCCCGAAAGTCAATGCAGATCTATATTTTTGTTCTTTTTTAGAACATGAACAATGTTGGATACCCACATTGAGTAGTTGACCGACTTAATAAATCCCACCTATAGGAGTTTCATCACTTCCTCTTTTACCATCAGCACCACCTTTGGTTTCATTGGTCTATATTTCTACTTGATGGGCTTAGCATCGAATTGGTCACTAGGTTGTGAACTGCCACGTGAGGAGAAATTCTTGTCATTTATTTGTAGTTAAATGCAAATGATTTCAAATGATCCTTAAGGATTTTTGTGTGTATCTCTACTTCTTCAAGAGTTAACGAAGAACCTAAATTCAATATTTTCAAATCTTCTTCTATCCAAATGTTGATGTCAATTGTACCTTCGATCAAAGAGGCATTATCCTCTTGAAATTCAGTGGGGTTAGAGGTAATTCTAATTCTCCTTCTTATTCTATTTCAAAAAATTTAAGGCCTTCGAGGAGGAAGGGTCAATCATGTGATCTTTGAAATAGGAAGAGGAGTGAGGAATGAGAGAAAAGCCTCTCTTATGATGTACGGGGTGTAAATCCATGTAATCATTAAGGTATCCCAGATAGCCTCATCCTTTTCTACATAATCTAGAGTGGCGGGTTCATTCTCAGCCTCAACGTATGCCAAGATTGGGATAGTTGACACCTTGTGTACCAAGGCTTCCATACGAACCAAAACTATAAAGATAGTTTCTTTTAACTCTCTCGCTCGAGCATTGAATTGGGAAGCATAAGTAGCTATGGAATCTACTAGAAGGTTTTGTTCTCATGGAATGGATTTTATTGAGATAAATTCAATACCTTTTTTCAAATTTAAAAGAAATGATAACCAGATCATACCAATCCAAGAACATAGATGCTAATCAAACACCATGATCAATAAGATGCAAGAAATTTTATAGAATAACTTTACATAAAAAATTTGCAAAAAAATGAGCAGAAATATCATATATTATTATGGAACTAATTTAAATACAATGAGAATGGGCCTTGCTTATATATGAAAGGAATACAAATCTAAAACCAGTCAAGGTCGTAGATCAAGCCATAAATCAAGGAAATAAATAGTCATCCAAGAAATAGTTAAGTCCATAGATTTAGGAGAGAACCAGACATCAAGGATCTAGTCGATACCATAGATCAAGGAAATAACTATACCTAACAACTAGATAATATACCCCTAATATCTAAATAAATAAAAATAAATAACCACACACATAAGTGGGTGAGGATCAATAAAATAAAGGTAAATAAAGTACCCAAGTGAACATGAGCTAAGGTAAATACCTACTCTAACACCCCCCGTCAAGTGAAGCTAGGGATAAAAATAGAAGTGGCATGTCCACAATACGAGTCCCAAAAACTAGGCCTCATGAGGTACTCATGTACAATATATCCATGAAGAAATATCAAACAAAAAGAAGGAAAGAATCCTTCTAGAAGGAAAGGGAAAGAAGAAGAATAATAAGGAATATGTTCTCATGAACACCCCCTAAGAACAATTTCAAACCCCAAGCATGCCAAGCAACTCAAGGTAGCAAGGTGATGCAAAAGGCTTTGCAAATATTTTCGCAACCCTCTCCTGTTGAGTCAAAATGTACTCCAAGAAAAGAACTCCATCCTGAATGTGCTAAAAAATTAAGTGGATTTGTATCTCAATATGCTTGGTCCATTTGTGCTCAACTAGGTTGTGAGAAATGTCAATTTCACTTTGGTTGTCACAGCAAAGTATAGTTGGTGAATCTTGTGGGAATCCAAACTCTATCAATAACTGTTGAAGCTAAAGAATTTGCTGATTTGATGTAATCGTTGCCTTGTAATCTTACTCGAAGATGAAAGTGTAATAGCCCATTACTTTTTGCATGCCCAAGAAAGTGGAGAAGAACTAAGACAATAAAGATATCCATAAGTTGAATTCCTGTCATCAATAAAAATTTCCCAATTTGAATCTGTATACCCAACCAATTGAGTAGAACCCCTAGTGTAGTGTAGGCCAAAGTGGGAAGCACCCTATAAATAACACAATATCCTTTTAGTAGACTGTAAGTGACTACTATGAGGAGAATGTGCAAACTGAGATACATGACCTACTACAAATGAAATATCAAGGCGAGTATGTGTCAAGTACATGAGAATTCACCAAATTCCTATACAAAGTAGGATCACAAAGTGGAGTGGTACATGTGGAAGTAATGAGTAACCCTAGACTAAAAGGATATGGAATTGACTTACAATCAGCCATATCAAAGTGATGAAGAATGTCATGGGTGTACTTATCTTTGACTCAAATGAATCCATGAATTTATCTCGAGAAATCAGAAACCAAGGAAATAATACAATACCCTAGGATCTGTCATGTCAAACTATGTTGAAAGAGCCCTCGAATAGTCGAATATGGGAAGAAGATCTATCAGTAAGTAACATATCATCAATATAGAAGACAAGTATCACAATATCCTCACCAACATACCTGTAGATACACTATATGACAGAGTGGCAACGAATAAAACCGGTAGATAGAAGAAAAGAATCCATCTTATCATATTAATCCTAAGGGGATTGTTCGAGACCGTAGAGAGACCTTCGGAGCCTACAAACAAGAGAAGAATCATAAAAAAATCCAGCAAGTTGCTCCATGTATATTTCCTCTTGTAAATCTCTATGTAAGAAGGCACTCTTCACATCCATATAGTATACGGGCCACCCCTATGATGCAGAAATAGCAAGTACAAGGCATACAGAATCCATCTTGGAAACGGGTGCAAAAGTCTCAGAGTAATCAATACCTTCAACTTGTGAAAAACCCTTTACAATAAGATGAGCCTTATACTTTTCAATGGACCCATCAACTGCGTATTTGGTTTGGTATACCCACTTACGCCTAACCATATTTGTTCCTTTATGAAAATATACCAAATCCCAAGTATGATTCTTCATCAAAGAATAATACTCAATTTTCATTGCATCATCCCACTCTTGTATCCCATGAGCCTTTGAAAATCTTGTGCATCCTCGAAACTACCCGACAAAAATTTCCAAAACTTGTAGAATGTGCGTGATGATGCCTAGTGGGTGGAAGATCTGTATGAAAGTGTTGCCTCGAAACTATAAGTGACGAGCCCACTTAGGCATAATGAACACATTAATGGGAATAGGATCCTCAATGGCACTTATAACCTCCTCATCATCCTCTTAAAATAAAGGATCCTCAAGATTAGATGATGAAGAAGAAGGAGGCATGGAAGATGAAGAATCATGAGGAGTGAAGCGCTCATCAAACTAAACATGTGTTTGGAAGAGAATGTCATGAGTATCAGAATATAGAATTCCATAAACTCTCATTTCCTCATAATACCCTACAAATATGAAGGGTTTTATCTTCTTATCCAAATATTTTCTTTTATTCTTTGGCACAAAGGCCCAAGCATGGCTCCCAAAGACTCAAAAAAATGAGACATCTGTCTTAGTGTTGGACAAAGCTTCCTCTAGAGTCAAATGCTCAACCGCTCTATGTGGTGTGTGATTCTGAATGTAGTTAGCACAATTAATTGCTTCTTCCTAGTAGATAGGAGATAAATATATAGAATTCATCATATAGTTAGCCATTTCCTTCAAAGTTCTATTCTTCTATTCTGTTAAGCCATTATATGCTAGTGAATAATGCCTCGAGTTGCCAAAAATTAAAAAAATCATTGTTGAAGTACTCCCTTGCATTATCGGTGCAAAGATTCTTTATGCAACGTGAATATTGTGTCTCGATCAAATCCTTGAAGACTTTGAAGTGTGAAAATATATCACTTTTTTACTTGAGAAAATAAACCCAAGTACTCCTCGAGAAATTATCAATAAAGGTAAGTGCATACTTAGCTCTATTGAAAGAGGGGGTAGGAAAAACCATCAAATCACTATGCACAAGCTCAAGTGGTGAAGAAACTCTCTTGAAAAAAATTATTAGGAAATGGATCTCAGTGTTGTTTCCTAATGCATAGCTAGATAAAACTCCTTAGAGACAAGAAACTCTAGGAAGACCATTTACTATACCATGAGTTCTCAACTCCTTCAAATATCTTTAATTAAGATGTCCAAATCTTTCATGCCAAAGCTTACTCTCTAAATCTACATGAGAAACCAATCATGTCCCTATAGAATAAGTGTCATAAAACCCTCAAAGTGATATAGTCTAGAACTATGATAAAAAATACCCCGAGCAACAATTGAATAAGGCTCCATGATTGTTTGTACTTCTACCCCATGTGGTGTAAAAGTCACTATTTTCCCTTGACCAGAATGAAAAATTTGATATACATAAAGCAATTTTGTAGTGATGTTAGGAACATATAGTTCATCTTGGATACTGCCACCATCAAGTTGTAAATCAATTTTTCCTTTAACAGAAATAAAGGAAGAATCTCCAACCTCAATTTTGGAATTAGAACTCAAACCTAGAGAAACAAAAGACTCCTTGGAAGAATTCATGTGATGAGAAGCACCAAAATCTATAACCCAACTATCTACAAGTGGTTACTGAGATCTTCCAACAAAATTAAGTGCTTTTCCATGCTGATTAGAAGGAGGTGGAGTGGAGATAGAAATTTTATGTTTCTTGATTGCATCCTCTAGGGTTTTTGTTAACTTATAACACCTATGTTCTTCATGACCACTACCCCCACAAAAAGAGCATGAAAGGCAATACTTCTTCTTGGATTTAGAAGAATCCTTGGGTTTAGAGTTGTTTTCTTTGGGTTTAGGAGAAATTTGAGATGGAAAAGGGGTGGATTTGGTTTTAATTTTTGGTTTTTCCTTACCCTTAGGATTATATGAAACTAATGCCTTTTGAGAGGTAGAAGACTTAAGGTGAGAAAATTTGGATTCTTCCCTAGTAAGTCTTTCGCAAAATGTTTCTAAGTCATGCATTTTGAATGTGTCACCTAAGGCATCCATGCTGGAGAAAAAGGTAGAATAAAATATTTGAAATGGTCCTCTTAACTTGGATAGAATCAAATAAACACACTCTTCATCTTTCTTATCTCTTCCACTCCCCTTCAATTGTGTCAACAAATGATTGAACTTGGTAAGATAGTTTATAATTATTGGAAAATCTTCAGAATAAGAGAGGTGATCTCAATTTCAAGTTGCATGGCTCTCATATGATCCACCTTACCAAATAAATCCTTAAATTTCTCTCATATTTTGAAAGGAGAGTCACATTTTTCCAAACGAAACAAAAGACTGTCACTTACATAAGTTCCTATCAAACCCATACACACATAAAATTTTCACTGGTAATGAAATTTCTCATATTCTCTAGTGAACACTAGTTATTCTAAAAATTTAAAGCCCATAATCCTTTCCACTTGATTATTTTTTCCATTATTGGTTTCCATGTTTGATAATTATTTTTGTTAATGGCTCAACAAATCTAATGCATAAGTAGATAAAGACGCCATCCTAAAAAAATCACCAAAAGAAATGCAAGAACCAAGAAAATGCAATGAGACCCCCAAGTAATGCAATAAGAGCCCCCAAGATTTTGGCACTTTAAAAGTGTTATAATATGGAACTTTATCATTATAGTGCAATTCTCAAAATAAATATTTCCAATGGAAAGAGAATGAAAACAACACTCAAAACCGAGTTACCAATCAAAAGATACAAACTTTTCAATATTATGCTCCACTATTTATTTTAGTTGCCACTGAAATAGAATAAAATGAAAGGGGCTGGAGTTAAGCACATAATAGTAATAATCACAAGATCCAATGTCCATGACCCAATGCTTCTAATAAAGCAGCTTTATGAGTAGGGGAGTTCTTTAATAAGTGCATGAAGGAGATGTGACAAAATGCCTTTGTTAGGTCACTGATTAAGTCATAAGCTACTACCAAATTTGCAAGCATCTCACGAATATCATCCAATATAGATGGGTAAATTGGAATAGGCTACAAAGAATAATCTGGGATATCGGGGATAAGTCTCTATCTCTACAAGGCCCACTATCTTGGTTTGTTGATGGCCATCCAATGGAGGTGCCACCGATGGGTTTGATGAACTCAAAGCTTCATGATCATTGTTTCCACTTTGGGATACTGTTGTTTGATTAGTTAAGGTCCAGATTACCATTGTTGGGACATGTTGGGAGGGGATTGTTAAATATATTGAGTGGGAAATTTTGGGGAACACAAGCCCCATGCAAGTGTTTTGAGTAGGTACCGTAGGATTTTCTAAAAACATGTCAATGAAGAGATGTCTTTAGTCTTTAGGTAATCATTGCAAGAACTTCTTACAATCCTGATAGGTTCTAGCATCATGTCCTCAAACCCCATAAAATCTACAACATAGGTCGGGATCGTAATCCCGAGGCCTTTGGCTTGCAATTTGCTACGGTCTAAAGTTTTGGTTATTATTCAACTGTTGGTTATTGTAGTTTAAATTTGGAGGCCATTTCCCTTGATTTGGATATTGGTTAGGGTAGTCGCTTGGATATCGGGTGGGGCCTTTGGCCCGCATTTGTAGTTGTTGTTGTTAGGGTGGAGGATGATTGAATTCCACTGCATTGATCATGGGAGAAAAATTGTTACTCCTTTGATTGTTACCATTATTGTTGTTGTTAGCATTATTTGTATTCGGGGTATTAACAATGTTGGGCTTATTTGTTTGATCGGTAACAATGTCGGTTGTAACATCATGGTTTTTGTTAAGGATTTTAGGCCCTTGGCTATTTTTTGTATTGTTAGGGTAACTTGAACCGCCCGATTGGGAGTGATCAATATCCTGTTAGAGTCATAGGTCTTGCAGCCTAATGTCTATTTTTGTTTAATATATACATAGAGAACCCTCTAACACATATTCATAGCTCCTAAGTGGAAAATTTTGGACCTCCTCATTCATTTCATGATTAAGAGAATGAAGGAATAGGTCATAGAGCTCCATTTGATCCATGTTAGGAGTACTTGCTCAAGAATATAGGAATTATCGCCATCTCTAAATGAAATGTGTTGTAGACTTGTGCTCTTGTTTTATGTGCAAGAATTCTTTGATTCCTGTCCTTAGCAATTTGTTCATGTCAAAATATTTAATAAACTCAGACATGAGTTGTTTGAAAGAGTGTATTGAATCCTTTGGTATCTTGTAATACCAATCAAGAGCAATACCTTCTAAAGTCTTAAGGAAAATATTTGCAACAATCATTACAAACGGGAGTAACTATCAAATGGTAGTTACGTACACCTTGATGTGTGCATTTGGATCTCCCTCCCCTTAAATTTTGGAAGGTCAGCAGAGGTCTTGGGAGCATGAGACTCTTTATGGAGAATTTAAGGGGATCCTTAAGATATTCGAGTAGGTCCCTACTACGTATGACTTGACCATTGATGATCCTTATTGGGGAGGTGGAGGTAGAATCAGTTATTGGTATGGTGCAACATATACATTTATTAGGGCATAAGGAATCCCTTTTGATTGACCATATGGGCCAAGGTAAGAGTACATGTCCCCCGTGGTGACTTAGAATACATGTGTATGTAGGGGGAACATTAATTTGGTATGGATTTAGAGGCACAAAGCTAAGGAACATTGCATTTCCAGTTGGGATGGCATTTGAGAACGCGCTTCTAGCTGGTGTCTATTTTGGATATTCATATGTAGTATGGGGGGCATACCCAAGGTTCCTAACCTAGTGAGAAGATCCCAGGGTTAGGAACACCCATGTAAATAAGAGGATTCAAAGTGTAGGAGGCACTTTTTCATAGTTATACGGATAAAAGGGAATCTTTCCTTGCCCACCATATGAATTCTGAGTAGTTTGAGCAAGTTCCAATTCCTTAACCTTGTCCACCAACTCTAAGATGACCTTGTCTCGATGATAGCATGGTGTTTTGTTTTGGCGCACGTAGTTGAACCTTTTTAGGTTAGTGAGAAGTGTGATATCTTGCTATAAATTGTTCATTGTTTTTCCACCCCTCATTAGCAATGTTTTCCATTGTACAAGGGGTAGTAGTGTTATTTTTAAGCAAGACATCAAAATTTCCTTGCACCCTATCTAAAGGATGACTCATATTCTGAAAGAGTTTCTCACTTCTAGCATAATGCACTAAGTATTCCTCAACTAAAAATGAGAGTTGATCATACTACATACTGATTAGATTTATGAACAAAACCTGAGGAGATGAGTCTGACTCTGGTAAAATTCATATTATTAGAGCATGAAATTTTAGGTTGTTATGTTTGTTTAATTTGATCGATTTCCTCTATCCTAACCGAGGAGCCATTGTTGGTCCCCTAAGAAGGAGGAGTTTGAGAGGCATGAATATGGGTCGAGTAGTTTTCTGTCCATGCAGATAGTGAGGGTGATTGTTGTTGTCTACCCATCTGATAGTAGTATGCTTCAAGACCCAAAATGGGTCGGTCATATCTATTATATCCTGAAATATTGGGGGAATATAAATACCCACAAAATAATGGGAAAGAGGGAAGATGGATGAAATAAATATGGAAACGAAAAGAGACTAGCTCTTCACATTGGATTCACCAACTTTTACAGATGAAAATTGACATGCGACCTTCAACCGCACTTGATTCCAAGGTCATACCAAGACATCCGATGTGAAAATATGGATGGCTAAGTGGTATCAAAATTTGGAAGTGGACGAAAATGTGCGTAAATGGTATGGATAGGTTATCAAGGAAATACAATGTCCTCAAATCACAATAATGGGATCTTCTCATCAAGTAAAATGAAATCATGTCTAACCTAGATGGGTCGGATGGATGGATCAGAGAGGATGGTAATGTGGAGACTCTAGTCAATATTGAGCTCCATAGATATCCTTTCTACCAGTTGTGGAATTTGTGGGAAACCAATGGGAGCCTCATAAATCTATCTAGACAGGGTCATGGAATAAATGAAAGAGGCGTGGCTTCACGAAATCAGATCTGGTTTTTGGGAGAGTTCCAAAATGTGAGGGATCTTTGAGCTTCCTCGTTTAGAGTGTTCAATTATGAGATGATATCTGGTGGAAATGGTGATGTACGGAAAACTAGTGTGCGTAGACTTGTGTCAATATCAATGAATAATTCTAGCACGTTTGGTTGTGGGACTCTAGGATCGCTACCATATGTTCTTGGTTGTTGGGGTCCTTGTATGGTCATGTGAATATCAAATTCTATTTCTAGGGGTAGTCTAGAACTCACTAGGCTTTATTATCCACAATGTTTAACACATTGAGTTGTTGGATTTTCTTGGTGTATCGAGTTGGTGTTCTAAGGAAAAGAAGACAAAGTCCCATATCTATATCCATGAGTAATTTGGGGTCGTTTGGTTGTGGCACCCGTGGATTGATTCCATAATTATGTTCTTGTTCGGGACCACTAATGGTCATGAATTGGAAATATCTAATCTAATTAAAAAAATACGACTAATCTAATTGAAATGAAATTATCTATGTTTTTGTGTTTTCAAGAACTTTAATGAAATAAACAAATAAAAATCTACTAATCTAACAAAGTAAATATTTTTGTTCTTTTTCCTTTTTAAATAAGAAATAACAATAAAGCTTCTAACTAATTAAATCCTAAAACAAATAAAACACCCAGATATGGTTGTTTATCTGTGTAGAGAGGAAATCTATTTTATTTTAAATGAAAGCTTTTCTAACTATGAATGTAAATCTAACCTCAATTTTGTCTCAGAGGCAAAAGAAGAAATCAGAACTTCTTGGAAGCTTTTCTTCTCTGCAACTTCCCCAAAAAAACAACAGAGGATTTTTCTATATGGATTGATGCTTGTGTTTACTTCTAAAAGCCACAAAATATTTCTTCCGATTTACTTCCTTGCAAACCTATAGAGATAGGAAAGGGAAGAAATATTTCCTAAGAAAGCTTTGGGTTTGAAACAAATAATCTACTACAAATTTGAATGATTTTAACTAAGGAAATGATTCTCTACTCTATTTGATAATGTGCATACAATTTAGAAATGACAAATTTGAAGAAATGAAGGAAATCAAATAACAAATCCAACCTGGAATACAAAATAGTGGCAATCCGGTTGTGTGGTACTTGGTCCCCTCAGTTTATATTTTTATTCTCTCGTGTCCACATGAGTCCAAAGGTTGGGAATGCAAGTGAAAACAATAGAGGGAAAGTGTTGGAGAAATGGAAACTTGAATTAGAAATTTGGAACAATGCAAGTGGAAGAAAGATAGCACAATGGAACTGAGATTGGCTATGTAATTTCTAGCAAGAAAGAAGGTAGCTTAACAATTGCAAGAATACTCAAAATGATCTCGATAATTTTATTGAGAACAAGCGATCAATTTATAGAAGGTTAGTTGGGAAATGGTTGAAGCCATTTGGTAGCCAAAGGGTTCCACATCAATAGTGAAGAGGGAGTTTGAACTATAAATCACAAATTAGAAGTGAAGAAGAGATTTCCACAAGGCATTCAGAGCTTGAAATCAGCCAAAACAAATAAGAAACGTGTGTGCAAAGTGAAGTTAAGTTAAATAACACGTGTCTAAATTTATGTTGGAACATTATGAAAATGCATAAAGAACTACCACCCTACACAGAGTGGTGATTACAGGATTGCCACCGTATCGGGTTGGGGGTTACAAACCCGTTGCCCTACCCGAGCAAAGTGGCTACAAAAGCTGCTGCCCATGTAGGGTGGCGGTTTTGACACTAAAGGTCAAAATAGGGCTAAAAAGAAGCGAGAAGATAAGAAAAAGCATGAAAAGGATAACTAAGGCATATTAGGCTACAAATATAAGATGCAATTAGGTTTTGGAGCTTGAAAACCTTTTAAAAAGTTATGAATCATCATTAGGGACCTTTTGTAACTATTTTTTTGATAATGTAGCACGTGCAAAATTGGGTGCATACAATTACCATTGATGGATTGGTTAAGGAGTGGAATGACTGCATGCATACTATGGGAGAATTAGTTAAGGAATGATCTAATGCAACTTGTTTGTGCCATATAGGGTTGTGTTTCCTTTTTGTAATGTTTTTAGTTTTAATGTTGTTACTTCTATTGTTGTTAGTTTGGTGAATCCTGGTTGTTAGTTTATCTATGGTTAAGATCTATGTTGGTTTTAACAGGTATACCCTTGGCCATGATCCTATGTCTCCTTGATCTATTTGTTTTGTATGGGGTATGGTCCCCTTAATCCTTCTTTACCATTAATATAAAAAAATCTTAAACATATCACCAAGGGATTCTTCATACTGGGACAAAGTGTGAGAAAAAACTGTAAGTCCTTTCTCTCTTAAAACGTTTTCCAATTCACTTATAATACCGTTACATTTCTTTACCTTTTTTTGTTAACTTGGTCATCATTCCCTCTAAGTGAACAAACCTTTGAATGGATGAATAATTGAAACATGATGAAGCAAGCTCCAGTCCTCCCTTGATCTGCTATTAAAAGATTTGTATCAAATCATCCACATCCATATCTCCATATGTGAGCTAGTTTGGGATGGGTGTTATTCTCCCAAGTTTGGAATCCATATCATCAATGCATTCCCCTATTTTATCCCTTATTGTGGTGAGCTTGTCAATGCATCCTCTTAGAGTTTTTTCTTAACAGATAGCTCCTTCACATGTATATTGTTTCCCTTTATGATCAACAAGAAAAATGCCTTCATCTTCCACCTTTGATTGGCCATCCATTTGGGTTACTTCTTCAAGTTTTGGAAGAAGTTCATCTTAATAATAAATTTCATCCCTGCACTTCTCTATCTCGATCATTTTTGCCTCTTTGCTTAAAGATATTTTTGTAGCATTCCAAAGTACTTCTTATGGATTTACTGGAAATTTTGAATAATTATTCCTCCCATTTTCTAGTAACATTGGTTTTATACATGTATTAATCTACTTCTTCCAGAGCTTCAGAGTTATGGAAGTGGAAATATCTTGTCCTTCAAAAGGAGGTTGCAACCATTTTTACACATAGGCTAATAAAATATCAACCTTTTCCTTTAACTATTTATTAGTCTCCTTATCTTTGTCATTTTTTTGGATGACACTTCCTATGGCCATTGAAGCTTCATGCTTCAAAACCTATGTAGTAGGTTTCCCTAGCAATATGTGAGTGATTTGGTAATCACTAGGTGTAGCCTTAATTTTTAATAAATCCCCCTTGGGAGTTGTAATTTCTAGTATCTTTCCCTTGGGGTTCCATAAGGGTTTTTGATAGTACCATTGTTTTCTTTGGGGCCTTTAGTGGTTTAGAAACTAAAAACTCTCAATATTGTTATCCTCCAACTAATTTTTTTCATTTTCTTCTCTTGGGAGTGTTGCTCCTAACCACCCTGTTGTGGGGGTATTTCCTCCCCTTAGATCTTGTGGTACTTTTTGTGATGGATTAGGTATGGAAAAAAATTATTTGGAGGTAACATGAGAAAAACCTAAAGTCAGAAATTTTATTAGTGGGATTTTTATCCCCATCACTTCCCTTTTGTCTTAACTTGTGAATTATCTATCCCTATCAGCCCAAATTTCTTGTTTTCTCGCTTCTGGGATCTCTTGGTAACACAAATATATGGGTTGGACCTTGAATTTCCTCTTGGATTTGCTCCTTCTCCTAAATCTTGGAAACTTTATGGAGTGTAAGTGATTTGTTTACCATCTCTAGTGCCTCATCTATGGGGTCATTAGAAACATCTATCCCACCTTGGATTATGTCACTTACCTGTCCTTGAGGTTGTACTTCCTTGTATTCAACTACCTCCTTTAGTGGGTCCTCTATAGTACTTACCTCTACGGGTACTCTTTCAATCATGGATACCACAATTTCATATTGTTGAAAAACATGGGTAGTTGTACTTGGCTCATGAAATTTGTACCACTTTGGAGTTTCTAAGTAGTGACTATCTAGTGGAGTGACACCAACACTTTATTTTTTAGTTTTTGCAATAGGTCAACAAAATCCCATGTTTGACTGCATCTTCTTCATCAATATCCACTACTTCAACTTTTGGATTCACTTCTTCTTGAGTCATTACTGCAACAAAAGCTTCTTGTCCCTCATTGGGTGGAACTAAATCTATTACTTCAGGATTTTCCATTTCTTTTCCATGTGTTCCAATAGTTAGAATATTTCGAACATATGTGTCCTAGTTGTTCCTCTTACCAAATGGTACACAATTTTATCTTGTTTGGATCTTTCATAATATGTGAGACTAGGTTTCTCTCCCTCTTTCATTACTTTGTAATTTAAGCTTTGGGTCTACATCAAGTAAGGATCCTCTCATTCATTTTCCTTATTAGATGGCCTTGGAAGAGTTATTTTGAGTGTTCTAGGCTTTGAGTTGTATGGGACCTTGGTTTGGAATGGAAATTCCTAGGTAATTGGTACCTCCTTCATGGGTTTTATCAATATCTCCTTAGATTTTTGAGTTAGTAGGGACATAGAATTACATTTTTTTCTTGTGGCAAGAGTCTAATATTTTACCATTCCAGAAGTTGGTTTATTGGAAGGGAGATTATGTGCCTTCCTTATAAAGGTTCCATATTAATTTTCCTTCTCTCAAAGGAGGGAGATTATCATTGAGGATTCTGAATCCTGAATTCTAGTTGCACCTTAGTATTCTATAATAAAAAATCAAACCCTTTCCTAATCAGCCATGTCAAGGTTATTTTCATCACATCTGTAGTTATGATATGCAATTGTGTTGGCTCTGCTTGGTTCCAATCTAATGGTTCCATAGGTTATCCTGCCAACTTCATATCAATATAATATTGGCTTACCACTTGATTATCATCTAGAAGATCTTGGGGACAACCACCACCTTGTAATCAATTACCTTGCAAATTCATCCTAGAGAAGTCCCTTAATCTAAATTCTTCTTCATCCCTACAATTTATCCAAAAGTATTCATAATGTGGCTCATGCTCATACGAACCTCCCAAGATTGTGCTCATCACCCATCTGATGTCATAATTTGGTCTTGATTGAAACTTTTTCATTTCTAATTTATTCATCTCTTCATCTAGAATCCTAGCCTTAACAATTGTTGAGCATGTATATCTCCCAATTAATATGAGAATTTGATATTGATCTTATATTTTCCAAAGTAATCAACCCATGTACCTCTTCCAGATGTCTATAAATCACATGAAGTTCCCACTTATCATCCAATTATCTGGGAAACATGTAAGGGTTCCCGAAACCATCTAGAAGTAGAAACCATACTCACCGATCACTCTTTTAACAAACTGTAAATATTTAGAATTACTCCCATTCTAATCTAAAGAGATAAATTATTGGTGTAAAGAGGGAATTATGTATCCTCTTGAAATTACCTTTATGATTCTTAAACTTCAATTGAGGGTAAACATCATATACCTAGAGTTTGAGAAATCCCTCATTCTTGGAATTCACAAGAGGGACTTATGGCATAAAATGTTATAAAAAAGGTGGGAGGTCATGTGAAATTCACATATGAATTTTGTTCCCTCTTTGATTCCATAATGAATTTTATGAGTTGTTCATAGATAGACCTACTTATAAGGTCAGCCCAACAATTTTTTTATTTTATAAATATGATGATTAGGATGTAATCGAACATCCATTCCGAAAACTATAGGAAAAATTTAAACATGGAATTATTCTTAGTAAGGTAATGAGGTCCTTGACCTCTATTACAAAATCTGATCTCAAGTTAACTTCTTGGGAAATCTAGTATGAAAGATCTTGGCTTTTAATAAAAATGATTTTTCATAAATTTAGAGTAATCTGCATGATTGGAATTCCATAAATATTTTTTTGATTTAGAAGTAATTTCCACCACCTTATTGACTTTAGATAATCCTAATACTACTTTGAATGTTGCTGACGATAATGAAAGAACCCTAACACCACTTCCATCCAACACTTCTTTAGTCTCTGGGTTATAATTCTCTCCACAAGACCATACTAATTGGGCATTTTAATAATGTTGGGAATGTAGAAGAAAGAGTAATTCCATGGCATCAATTATCACCATGAAATCATTTAAGTTTGGGGCATGTAATCTTTCAGGAAATCATCTAGGTAAGCATTTCCTAAATTGGCATCTTTCACCTCATCTAGGTTACTTGTGATGTAGGAATTAACTGGAGTACCAGTTGATTTAATCTTCATTTTTTGAGAACTAGAACCAAAAATTATCTGAATTATATAAAGAGAAAAGTAGAGCTCGTGTACGGGAAAAAAATATAGGCCATGGGTTTTCTTAAGAAAATTTTGAGAAAATATAAAAACCTACAAATCCTAGGTCTTTCGAAAACTTACCCACACTGCGTGTATTTGAAATGTCAGCTCTGGATCATACATGCACATATAATGCCCTAATTTTCCAACAACATCACTCTCTTTGTATGATCCATTTCTTTGTATGATCCATACGACCACCACTACCACCATTTGTATGATCCCTTGACTAGCCATACCGATTGATGTCACTTGTGAATGAATGATTTTTGGTGACCTATCAATAATTACTTAACATGTGTGTCTAGGTTTAAAATTGTTTTTATGTTTGGGATGGATTATCTCGTGAGATTTCAGTTGTTGTTCTTAGTAAAAATTTGGGTGTGCTCTATTTTCTTGTTGTAAAGTGATGTAATGCAAGTAAATAAAATTATTTATATTTGTCTTTTTCTATGATTAAACAATTGTAGTTACTTTCTCTACCTCGATAAAGAGATAAGCAACCATATCCCTTTCTATTTTATGCCGAGAAAGAATAAATTAATGGTGTAAATAAAATAAATTAATATATTTGGAAAATTAATAAATGTGCTAGATTTTTAAAATGATTTTTGTGAACATACTTGAATGTGAATGTTCCAGTGGGTAGTGTTCTATGGTGAGGATGATAGTGTTAAAGGTGCTATTAATAAATTAGCAGAGAAAAATTTCAATGGAATAGTGGAAAATTTGAGTCCATTTTTGACATCTAGAATTTCATACCCAAACTATGTTTTTACAAAATTATCATTGTCTCCATGGTGTTAACATTGCAAATGAAGCGGTCGATTCAAACTATTTTTCGTAATACTAACCCAACAAACTTTGGTTTTCACATTTTGGGTCAAACAACTCTATTCACCCAATTACATTCAGCTTAACCATTAATATTTCGTTGAACAATTAAAAATGGCATTTATAGGGCTCATGCATGATCTCTCCAAAATATAAGCAAATTTGATATTATATTTAATTATTGATATTTTGTTTCACATTTAGACATAAATTAATTTTAATTAAATTTAAAATTTTATTATGTCCAATCATCTTCTCACATGTTATGAATCATTTTATCACATGTTATGACTTAACCATTACCTTTTGATTGTGGTGATATCTAGATGTTTTCTAACTTTTTTTTTTTTAAATTTTATATGGTGTTCTAATCTAAGGTGGGATCCCATTCTACTTAGAACTACTTTAGTCCATCCAATCCATATATGTAAAAGGATGATTCTATATAGATAGTAAAGAATTACTCTCCTCCCCATCTAATTCATATGTGTGGAAAGATGATTATATTATATGTGTGGACGGACGACAACTATATATATATATATTATTGGCACTCTTAAATAGTTGGCACCCTATGCATCAACGAGATATACAATTAATTATATAAGGTTGATGGGATGAGATACACCATATATACCTTTTATATCTATATGGAAATTAACCAATAACTATTTATAGTCGAAACATATAATCGATAGTTGTCACCCTATATGTATATCTATATTCCACCCTTTGATATATAGGCCAATGAAACATAACTATAAAGTCTTGATAGTTCCTTGTTCCTATAAATAATCTAGTCATTTTCAATATAATATATATAGTTTAATTGACACCTTATACATAGATGTGGAGGTATCTTTAGGTAAGTGTGTTTTCTCTCTATATAGGGGATATAAAGTGATCTTATTTCTAAATCTTAGATTTATCCCTCATCTTTTAATATAGCCATAATTTCACCTTGCAACCTCATATAAAGATGGGGATATGGGATCACCATTTTATATACTTGTAGTTTCCTCCTTATCACTCATAAAAATGGGGAGATGGGGATCATTGCCGATGTATATAAGGAAGGTTAGCCATATATATAGGGCTCATAATTCTCTATTGTTATATAGGTTTGTTGGTCGAGCACCATATCATTAAATAGATAAGAGGTGTTGAGTATATATATGAAATAGCCATCACCCATATAATATATAAGAATTTTATTTGATAGCCTCTTATAGTTATAAATGTCCCCCATAGATAAAATATTTAAGAAGAGGTCTAGGATAACTTCCATCTAGCTAACCTCCATATAAATTAGATGTATATATTCATTTATCGGTTGACAAAGTAAATACTAGTACACATAACCTAGTTACCTTCCACCTTACCATATAGATATATAGGCCCCCTTTCTATATATTTTAATTTTATATAAATTGAATCCTTCTCCAAATAAAATAGAGGCACCATATCTATTTATAGGATATCCCCTAGCCACCTCTGCTCCCCTCCATATATGCGGGGCTCCCCTCCCAAAATCTATAGATATGAATTGAGTGTCCCACATCTCTCCATATATCGAGGGATAAGGAGGGAATCCCCTTTGAATATATAAGGTAGGGATGGGGATTATATAATATATGATCCCCCATATATAGATAAGAAGTTTTTGCCTCTATATAATACTAGTCTAGTGGCTCCTAATTTAGCATGAAAATCACTCTTTTCTAAAAATATATACAATAGTTTAGGAAGTTATTGATTCACATCTATAGTTCGATTCTTGGCGGGTCTATCTCATTGTCCCCACTTAGTGTATATTTGAGGAGGAACATAAACCCATTCATTCCCAAATCCCTCTTATCTCATTTATTTGTCAAATACTAAGGTCCCTTATATATTCCCCCTCTTTATCTAGAGGCACCCACATATAGATCACTCGACAACCCATATATATAGAGAGAGAGAGAGATCGGGGAGGATACAACTACATATGGGGTGTGGGTGTGAGTGGAAGTTCCCTATCTATATTAGGAAAGGATGGAAACATTTAAATTTAGAGAGGGCTCTCTGGGACACATTTGTGTGCACGCGCGCGCGCGCACACACACACACACACACACACACACACACACACACACACACACACACACCTAAGTGATATGGAGATGGGGGATCGATTGATTGGTTATAATTTCTATCTCATTGTGATAGGGAATTCTTATGATCGGGGAAGATATTATTGGGTAGGGGACATCCTATGTAAAAATATGGATCCTTTTTATAATATTTATAGACTTTGAACTAGTTGATGAGCCCTAAAATGACCCATTTTATACAAGATTTGACATTCTTTTTCCTTTCATTTTTAAATTGGATCTAAGTGCACTCTCTAAACTTATGGATTATTTAGGATGAAATAAAGAGCATATATCATTATTATTTATTTAGAATTCATTGTTATCTTTATGTTAGCAATTTCTAATGATTATTGGGGAAAAATGTAATTGTGTATTTGTAGTCCATATTTTGCTATAATTGTTGAATAATGGATTTTGAGCACTAAACACTAGCTAGAACCATCCTTGGAGGATATTCAAAATATTTTTCTAATCTCCAAATAGTATTATTGCAACACTTCATCGGCTCCTAAGGTTCCTTCACTAGCTCGAAAATGTTCAACAATTATATGAGTGGTTCCTTATGCATATGTTTGGGAAAAGTGAAAAATAGTCATCAAGAATATATCTAAACCAAAATATGATTGCATATTTTGATTCCTCTCAAAACATTATGCAAGTTCAAAAATAAATCATCTTGATTTGAGTTCATATGGAAATTTTATAGCTATTTCAATATTGCTTTGTAGATCTTCCTGAGAATGCTTTGAAGTCTTCCTAGAATGCTTCAAAATCTATATAACTTAAGCCGAGAAAAGTCAAATAAATATTTTGAGAGAAGTTTTTGTTCATAATAATGTGTTTTAAAAAAATATCCTTCTTTTTCTACAGATTTTACCATTTAGAATAAATTTGACTTATACTCTATGGAATCTTGAGAAAAAGTGTATCAAGATAACACCAAAAGTTGCATAATCGGATGATGAAGGTCAAAGGGAAATTATGAGAGAGGTTTTTTTCATAAAAATGTGTTTAAACTAGAGAATTATGTGATTATGGAATTGAAGGTTGTGGAGAAACCAATGAGTGTGAAAAATAAGGTCCCATATGACCCTAACAAACTAAACATCCTAGCTTTTTGGGAAGTTCGAGATATCAAGAGTATGGTTCAAATAATTTCAGAATCAAGGATTGTTTTGTTGAAAAATTGAGCGAGGAAGAGGGCCGAAATAAAGTGAAGGAAATAAAATATAGGAGGCCTTCTCTCCCTCATTTCTAATGTGTTTGTATGGCTCACTTGGAAAGTGGTTTCCCCCCACTTTGTTCCTTGAGGCCATGTTTTTGTTGATTTTTTTTTTTCTATTGACTTGGAGTGGGTCGGGATTCTCTCTAGGGTGTTCTTTTGGTCAATCTTGTTTGACTTGAACCCCTATGTTTTACTTTGTGGGATATCCTTTTCCTGAATTCTCTTTTTGTACATGGTTTTTTGGTCCCTTCAAAACCCAATCCTTTTTACCTTGTCTAAAAACAATGTGTTTAACAAAACCTCCTCCCTATTTTCTATAGCTATCTCATATTGCCAAATCACTACACCCTCCGAATGTCTAAAATGTGAATAGGATGTTTGATGTGATTGGGACACATGGGATCACCTCTCAAGATGTGGGACTTGGGCTCGAGGTGAACCTCGGAGAAGGCCACCTCCTCTTCCTAAATTAAGTGTTATACTACTCCTAGTGTAATAAAATGGCTATCTAGTCCTATGCTAACATTTTCATGGGTTTTAGGGAAAGAGATTTGTAGAAAGTAAAATACAGTAGGGATGGTGATGCACCAAATAAAGGGTGTTTCTAGACTTAGAAAGGGTTAATTTGAAGAGGGTGTGTGCACCATAAGTCAACTTCACCTACTACAACTTAGAGAGGGTACATAATACCATAGAATAGGAAGCATACATTCCCTTTGTTAAAAATGACCAAACAAACAAGTTATCAGTCTCTCAACAAAGAAGGATGAACTTGAGAAGGGTGAACAATCACCACAACTCAACTGCATGCAATACTCCACCACTTGATAAGCATAGAGCTCCAAGAACCTGTAATAGAAACATGAACTTGCACAATGTACCTGCAAGCATGAGAAAAGGCACAAAGAAGTATAGAAGGATGAAAGGACTGAGATTAGTCACAAAATACACACTTTTATTGCTTCAATAACGTACACAATGCATCAAAAATTTAGAAGAGGCAATAGTTACCATTACAATCTTGAAAAGGAGGCTTGAAAGTTCCCTCCACATACAAGGACAACTTGCAAAAGAAAGAGGAATCTTGAAAAATTTGCACTTGCCTAAGATGTCTAATTTTCCAACCTATCTGACATGTTGGAACCCTTTGGAATGAGATTCCAACTTACATTTATAGAAGAATATGTGAGAGTGAATAGGAATAATTACATTCCTAAATTGAAGGCACATGAAGTATTTATTACAATTGGTTGAACCACCTGAGAAGGTTCCATCATGTATCATTAATACCCAGTTGACCTATTCTTCGCAATTAATTAAAAGAATATTTAAATAATAATAATAAATATTATTATTAAAATATTAAATTAATTAAAAAATAATGTGGGACCCTCTTGTTGACTGGTTTGCACTGAGGAGGGAGGGGTCCATGTGAATGAGCCAAAATAATCAACTCGGTAGTTGGCTTGCTTGAGCCAACTCACCGAGTCAGGCTCGAGATCCTCTTTCCATCACATTGTCCCAGCTTCATGAGTCCACTAAGTCCCTTGCATTAAGTGCCTCTTGACCGACTCGGTCTCCCAATGTGGCTCCTCACACTTTCAATGCTCATCGCCATGCCGAGCTCCCAAAATGAGCTCTCCTCCAAGATCTTCCTAATCCTAATGAGCTCCGTTCCCACCAAATCAATGAGCTTCACATGATTTTTACCAAGTTTTATGCATCAAGAAGAGTTTTCATCATCACAAGCTATAACCACATGCTCTCCCATGGAATCATCAAGTCCCTCCATTTGACCGAGATACTCATTGAATCAATCTTATTTCTGACTTTGCATGATCCCGTTTGGTATTGAGAATCCTTACCCGAATGGAAAGTTAAGTCCTTATTTTAATGGCTCACCACAAAGAATCTTAACTATGTATCGAGCTAGTTCTCCACCACCGTGACTAAGCCGAGTTCATGCATTGGAGTCCCACCGAAGTTGACCAACCGAGCCAACCCGAACCTCGATCCCATCTAGCTCTATATTGATCTCCCCATAGAACTTTATATCCACAACCCGAGCATGACTTCCCACACCCGCCGAGTGATCTCGTGTCAACATCAAGCTCACCACCAAATCACCTAGTCCTCAAACCACCTCTCCTTGCCATGCGCATTGAGTTCTATTTTTGTCTTTGAACACCGACTCGAGACTTGATGCCAAGTGATCTCCACCATTTTTCTATGAATGAGATAATTCCAAGACCGATCCATTATAACGGGCTCATCTAAAATGAGGCACTCCTTTTTTTCATGCAAGCTCTATCGCGATAGAGCTTACTTTTCTCCTATGCATGAGCTCATTGTTTATATGATCTTCTTCTTCACATTCACTGAGCTTGAATAGTTTCCTATACTTTGGGCACATTGAAAATACTTGGCCACCCACCGTATTCTTCTCCGAGTGCACAAGACATTCCGTGAGTTGGAGAAGCTCAATCCAGACCTCCGTTAATTAGTTCAATGAGACACCTTGGATCCTATTTGACATGCTCAGAACTAACTCTGCAACCCTCACTTTACTTGTGCGAGCGCTAGCTCTGGATCAACCTAAGGTATTTCCTTATGTACCTGGTGATTGAACCACCAACTTGAGGTGATAGTGTTTTTCTACATACACCTTAGTGAACACTAAATTCAACTCAATTACCTCAATTAATACCTTCACCATTCATTTCCTCAAAATTCGTATCCTCGAGCCTATTCAAAATCTTGTGGGTCATAACCAAGCTATCTCTCGTATATCAGCTCACCATGTTTTCTTAGTTAGATGAGCTATCCAAGGCTCAGTGATTTCGCATCTTGAAACTCGACCATTGGGTTTCCCTGGATGATACGGGTATGTTGAGCTCATCTTCGGCACCATGCATGCACTCAAAAATCTGGATCACAGATCAAGCTCTTCTCTATATCAACCAAGATTCTTTCTATGACTCATCGAGTTTAATGGTTGATCCATTACTAATAACGCATCCCTATTTTTTGTGTTATCACTCTACCATCTTACCAGTTCAACATTATCTTTGGTGGAATGAGATCTCACCTCGACTCGAATGGCTTTATACACCGTGAAGATTTTGATACAATTCTTTTCATCTTGAGTTCTAACTATGGGAAATATTGTGGATCTCAATGTAGGTGATTCACATAACTCTGTGGTGGAAAAACTTGATAACTGTGATGAAGGACCCCTACGAGTGGTTTCCATCATATAAAATAGATGTGATTGATCTTCTTTACTCAAGTAGCTCAAAATTGATCAAGCCATGCATCCTTGTGTATAGGATTGGCTCATTCCCACATCCACAAGATTGTTACATTGAGGCTCCATGGCTCGGTTTTTTATCACTCATCTCCTGTGTGCGCTCAAAATTCATTTTTACTCTGTGAGATAGAATCAACCTTGTCATATCCCATATGCTTAGCTTAGTCTTTCCAACATTGGTAATTCACAAAGTTGTTCCATGTGGGATCCTTTTTATAAAAATTGGTGCCACCTTAACTGCTTCACACCACTCTCTCATGCATTTAATTCTCCTGATGACTCTCCTGGTGAATCAATAACTAACTCAGACTTCTTCTTTGTGTGGAAGCCCCATGATGGCTTGCCATTATAAAATTTCCACCATGGTGATTGGTTAAATTTCTCCCACCTTGCGAAATATCAACTTAGCTTGACATCGTCAAAATCCCACCATGCTCACATGAATCCCCGTGTTGTGGGACATTTTTATTAGTTAGCCATAGTCAAAGTTCCATTTGGCCATTTGGTCGCTAATCTCCATAATTCTAATGAGCGTGGGAATTTTACTTTTGTTTTCCACTACCAAAACTTGAGTTGGTTCCAACTCAAACATTTCCCACTGAACCAATTTTGTATTCTCATTGAATTAGGCTTTGTGAGCTTCAAACTTAGCCCCATGTGAGCCCGAAATAATTTATTCTACCGTATCAGAATGCCTAGGATGCTCACAATCCAACTCGATGTTGATGTTATGACCGAGATCCCCTTTACTGCTCAAGTTGATTCACCTAAGGACATAATGAAACTCGCTTAACCAAGATATTACCACGTATTGATGCATGCATGAGCTCACTTTGGATAATTTTCCCCACTCGGTTTACCAAGTTTTTAGCATGATTCGATACATCGACATCCTTGCTTAAAAAATGAGCTTAGACAAGAAAGCTCAACTTTCGACTGCTCGATGCATTGGCTAAGCCATCACGTAGAATCGAGCTATGTCACCGACTTAATGTGTATGGGCCGAGTCCATCGTTTCTATGAGCTTACTCACCTCCCAAGAGAATCTCTTATCGAGCCATTGATTTGTTCCGTTGTAATCATCAACCATCTCGTATACTAGCTCGATGAGTTGGTTGGCGAATCAAGTTAGCTCAATTTCCCATTTGACCCCTTTTTGTATAGTTTCTCATTTTTTAAATTTCCTTAGAATTTTCAGGGTTAGTGAGCCATGGGGGTTTGAATGTAGTGTCTTCGGGCTAGTTACACATTTTTGTAATTTTTCCTATTTTAAGTGGATGTGGGCCCATCAGGGCCAAATTTTTGTTCCAAGAAAACCTTAAATTCTCAGGCCCCGTGAATATTCTTTAAACACAAAATTATCCTGAAATGTCCCATGAATGCCTCTCATGTTTTATGGGTCCAATTCACTCCCATTGTCCATTTTTTCCCAAGGGAAAAAATGGATAACATTTTTGGTGACCTCTCAGGGATGATTGCCTACTAAGCATGATTCCAGTAGCCTTAAGTCATCCATTGGGCATGGAGTCAATTTTGGAATCCTGAAATGATTTTTTTGGTGATATATCCTGAAGTCTCCTTGAGCATTATTGATCTTAGACCTCCCTAGAATGCTAAGCATGAAGTATACTGAAATCATTGAATGCTTGACATCTATGGAACACTGCATAATTTTGAATGAGGTAGATCATGAAACTCTTATGGAAACCTTAAACCTTCCTTCTCCTTGACACCTTCTTATGATGAAATAGTGTGCATAACAACACAAGAGCAACAACGGAAAACAAAAAAACACTAAAATGAAAACCATACATGCCCCAATTGAAACATGTAGGGTGTGCAATGCACTTATTCTCGATGAAATAAAACCTATTCCTACTCTACGCTAACTGGAGGAACATGTGAGTTAAACAAACCCTACAATTGGTTGTGTAAAATAGCTCCCTTTCCTCACAATGGATTTCCATGCAAGATGATTTGACAATGGACATGGCTGAAAATGAGAGTGAAAAAAGAAACAAGCCCAATTCTCCACTTGGTCCACCGAGGTATCAACTAGAAAGAGAAAGAATTCCTCTTTTAGTTTCTCTGCATTTGTCTGTAGAGGCATTGTAGCTGATCCTCAAAATTGTGAAACTCATCCTTGCATTCTGGAATGAATGTGACTGGTTCTAGCTTCTCTTCGGCTTCAATGAAGCCAAATACCTTATGGGACATGGTCTAACCCATTGAATATTCCTATTTCTCTAAACTTCAACTTTAACAAGAAATTCTTGTTGAAGACATATTTGAAAAAGATGGTTGTTCAATTTCCCTCTTGTTTCCCATTTACAAATAACTGATTTTTCACCTGGGCGGATGGTATTGTAGTGACATATCCCTCATTTGACATAGAATTTGAAAGGTCAAACCCTCCTATTTGCAACTTTTGATGATTTTTAGGGGAAACAAAATATTCAAGAATACTTTCCTCTATCATAGACTTGTTAACCAAAACAAGTTCTGTAACTGAAAATAAAAACCTCTCCATGACATAATCTTCATTCAATGCTTCTAGATTAGTCCTATCTTCTCCTATGTGTTCCTCCTTTATGTGTGATGAAGGATACAAAAGACTCAATTCCTCCAATTTTGATGTAAAAGGACAGTTATGAGTAATGAGCTATTCTTGAGCATGTCCCTCCATGGCACTCGACACTTTGTGTTGGAAAAGAAGTGATGGAATAACAAGATTTTCAAGTTCCATAGGCTCTTTTCCATCAAAACATTCTTCCAAATCTGATAGATAATCTACTTCTTCATTCTCTAAATGTATCAAAGGTTCCTCCTCAATCTGAGTATCCTCCGAACTAGAACCTCCTTCACCTTGATATTCTTCATTCTCAAACATGAAATTAGAAAGATCAAATTCCTCTAAAAAATCAGATTTTTGAGAAGGTAGAGAGAAAAAGGATTAGAAAGCCTCTACATGGTTTCATCTGCATCCATGACCTTTGAATCTGCCTTGGTCTCATGAAGCTTCTTGTGGCTGATTGTAACATCTAATGATGACCTTGGAAAGCTACTACAACCCTCCAAAAGCACTGCAAGTTCTTGACATGCATGGAAATTAGGATCATTACACTCATTAGAACCAACTTGTACACTTGAGAGTATTTCTTCTTCAACATGCTCTTCTCTGGTGGATTTGGAGTTGGCTCTTGCTTTTCTACAACTGGTTATTTCACTTACAATGATTCAACCTCACCTGAAGATATGGATTGAATATGAATACTGCATTATGAATAGGTAGATTGTTGGTCTTCCTTGTTCATCTCTGGATTTCTTTTTGGTACAAAAATAATTTGTTCTCGCTTGTTCTTGAGCCTCAACTTCTGTAGGAGGTTTAGTAAAGAATGAAGTTTGCTTGATGTTAAGTTTTGCAGCCCATTTCTTTAGATTTTCCACATGATCCTTTGTCATTATCGTCAACCATATACTTATCCCCTTTTCTCATTTCTCGATGATGCTCCTCCTAAAATGGGTTTGGGACTACTAGACGAGGGATGAATGGGGATTCAACTGATTTACTTACCATTTGAGGAAGTGGAAGAGATACAAATTCTTATCTTAGTTGACTTTGTAGAAAAGAAGGAACTTAAGAAGAACGTGGCATGGAAGATGAAGTAGTGAATTCCACCATAGGGGTAGCAAGAATCGGAAGGTTAGGATCATGTTCTTCAAGTTAATGTTGGGATTAGCACACTGGTTGTATAGACAATATATCATATCTAAGCATACATGTGAATAAATGTAGATATTATACCAGAAGAAATATACAAAACAAGAGACATAAATCAACACCAGATTTAACATGGTTCACCCAGTGTGGGCTACGTCCACCAAGAAACAAGACAATCTATTATCCAAATCTTTGACAAGATATATAATGAAGATTTACAATCTTCCACACCTCTCAGATGTTCAGTACTTTCTTTCCATCAAGCTTTTTGCTTCTTCACCAAGAATTCTCTCTCACATAATTATCTTGTAATTATGATCCACACACTTACTTCTAAACCCTATATTTTATGCTTATATAGTCGTTTATAGACTTAGGGAACTTAGCCATGTAATTACAATTAATAAATCTATTTTAATGCTAAAAATAGATATAATTCCTAAGAGTTAATTGAAACTTCTTCGCATAGGTAACCAACATCGGTTCTGCCTAACCACTTATGGTTCCTTACTTTATTAACTGATGTCATTCATACTTGACCGATGCCAGTCTAACCTTAACCGATGTTGGTTACTGTATTTTCCAGCAAGTTCCAATTGCATGCTAAAATGAAGTAATTAAGCTTCACAACTCAACAATCTCCCACTTGGAGTTTAATTACTGCACCATACCTATACAATGTCATTCTTGGATACTTCCTTGGCTTTGTTTCTTCCTCTTCAAGTCTCAAACTTGAAGACCAACAGAAGTGGAGTGTAGCTCCAACTTCTCCTTTTCTAATGGCTTCGTTAGCATATCTGCAGGGTCTTGCTCGTATGAATATTTTCCAGATTCAACTGTCCATCCTCCAATACCTGTCATATGAAGTGATACCTCAATTGAATGTGTTTTGTTCTCGAATGAAATGCTGAGTTATTTGCCAAATGAATTGCACTTTGACTGTCACTAAACAATTTACAATCACCTTTCTCCTTTCCCAACTCTTCCATTAACCTACTCATCCATATCATCTTCTTTCTAGCCTCTATAGCTGCAACATACTCTGTAAATATAGTAGAAAAATCCATAACCTTTTTGCAATCTAGAAATCCATCCAACTCTCCTTCCACCTACTATGAAAATATATCCGGTAGTGCTCCTCCTACCATCCGGATCTCCACCATATCCGAATCAACATAGCCACGTAATGAAATATGTGAACCTCCGTAGTATAACTTCATGCTAGATGTCCCTTTCAAATACCTGAGTATCCATTGGACTGCTTTCCAATTATCTTTACTTGGATTAGCCATATATCTACTCACAAATCCCACTACTTGTGTAATGTCTGGTTTGGTACAAACCATAACGTACATGAGACTTCCAACTGCTGAAGCATATGGCACTCGTGTCATGTATTTGACCTCCTCATGTGATGAAGGACATTGATCTTTACTCAATTTGAAGTGTCCAGCCATAGGTGTGCTAACAAGTTTTGCATTCTACATGTTGAACCTTTCTAACACCTTGTAGATATAATCCTCCTAAGACAAATACAACTTCTTGTTTTTCCTGTCTCTATGTATTTGCATGCTAAGGATTCTTTTTGCAGCTCCTAAATCCTTCATAGAAAATGTGTGAGCTAGCTTTCTCTTAAGCTCACCAATGTCCTACATACTAGATCTTGTAATAAGCATATCATCCACATACAGTAACAAAATAATATAGCTCCCATTTTAAAGCTTCTTGAAATAAACACAATGGTCATATTCACATCTCAAGTAACCATGCTCATGCATAAAACTATCAAACCTCATGTACCATTTCCTTGGAGCTTGCTTGAGCCCATATAGGTTCTTTTTCAACTTGCACACTAATTTCTCCTTACCCTTGACTTCATACCCAAGCGGTTGCTGCATATAAATCTCTTCATTCAAATCACCATGAAGGAAATCCGTCTTCACATCTAGTTTCTAAATGAAAATATTCTACTGCAACTAAAATCAATACAATATGAATAGAAGTTATCTTAACAATAGGAGAAAATATTTCACCAAAGTCAATACGTGCTTTCTGTGTAAATCTCTTTACTACAATCTTTTCCTTGTAAATTTTCTTTCCATGCTCTTCTTCCTTAATCCTATAAACCCACTTGTTATGTAATGTTCTCTTACCTGCTAAAAACTTAACCAAATCCCAAGTCAGGTTATGTTCCAAGGAGTCCATCTCCTCATCCATGTGCTCCCACTAAACGTGAGGCTTATCCTGCATTGCTTCTTCAAAGATCTCTGGTTCACCACTATCAGTCAATAATAAATAAAATAGATAAGGTGTAAATCTTTCTGGAAGTTTACTTACCCTTTGTGACCTTCTCATAGGATTTTGGGGTACCGGAGGCTCTATCTGGGCCTCCTAAACATTAGTATCAACTTTTGACAGTGACCGACGCCATTCACCTCTAACCAACGTCGTTCTACTAACCGATTTTGGTTTTGATCCTCTCAGAATCGGTGGCTAACTAACCATGGTTACTGTGTGTATTTCGTAGGTGTTTTTAAAAACTCAAGAGTTCATTTTCATCAATAAAATTCTCAATTTTCTCATCCTTGGGTACCAAAATTTGATCCTGTACATTCTCTTTTCATTCCATTCAACATCAAGAATCCTAATAATTTTATAATTCTCTAAATCCCAAAATTAGAAACTAAAATCACCAAATCCATAACCAATGAAAGTGTACCTCTTGGATTTTGCATCCAACTTTTTTCTATTTTCCTTATCAACATGCACAAAATCTTCTGAACCAAAAACTTTAAGCAAAGAAATATCTACCTCTTTTTTGGTCCATGCTTCCTTTGGTATTCCTCCATCCAGTGAACTTGAAGGGCCACGGTTGATCAAATAAACCATTGTATCAACTGCTTCGCCCAAAATTGCAAGGGAAATCCGAATGTCTCCTCATTCTTCTAGCACATTACATGATTGTCCTGTTCATTCTTTCTGCAGCACCATTCTCTTGTGGTTTTCTTGGAACCATTATTTCTCTATGTATCTCATTCAATGAACAATAATCATTAAAATCCTTACTACAATATTCACCACCATTATCGATCCAAGGAACTTTAACTTAGAATTTTATTCATTCTCAACAAGGGCTTTCCATCTTTTAAAAGTCTCAAAAACATCGATTTATGTTTAATACAATAAACACATACCTTTCTTGTAGCATCATCAATGAAAGTAACATAATACTAGGATCCTCCATGATAAACTACATGAGCTGGTCCCCACACATCTAAGTGTACAAGATCCAATTCTCGATCCTTAGTTGCCCCAACTTTGAGAAATCTCACGCTCTTTTGCTTTCCAAAGATACAATGCTCATAGAAATCAAAATCTGAATCTTTCAAATCTAATAACTTACCCTTAGAATTTAAGATCTGCATTCCTTTTTGACTCATATGACCCAACCGATTATGCCACGTGCATGCATCTCGAATCTAAAGTAAATAATCCTGAAAAGGAATAGTAATACAGGTAGATAAATATAATTTTCCTACCTTCTTACCTCTTGCCACAACAAAAGCACCCTTGGTGAATTTCTAAGAGTCTCCTATAAGTAACCATGCAACAAGATTCACCTAGTTTCCTTGCAGAAATAAGATTCCTCTTGAGGCTTGGCACATGCCTCACATCTTTCAACACCCATGTATTTTCATTCTACAATTTTAGATGAACTTCACCTTTACCAGTAATATTGCAAGGTTCATCATCACCCAAATAAACATGCCCAAAATTACCCTGGACATAATTTTTGAAATAACCCTTATTAGGGGTTACATGGAAAGAAGCTCCTAAATTTAAAACCCATGGTTCAATTATAGTATCTAAAGAAAGAATAAGAGCATCTTGCATTACCTATGATGCATCAAGATTCACCTCTTTACCTTTGTCTGGTTGCTTAGTTCTCTTTATCCTTTGACCAACAATATTTCATTGCATGTCCTTTCTTTCTACATTTTCAACAAGTAATACCCTTACTTCTGGATTTAGATCTTCTATCCCTTGACTTTGATTTCCCATTACTCTTACTCTTGGATCTCTCCTTCTTCCTACCCTTGCTTTCTACATTCAAATCATTTCCAGATGATGTTTCCTCTATACTCTTCCTTTGAATTTCTTCATTCAATATTACAATAACCACATCATCAAACTTCAAAATATTATTAGCAGATGTTGTATTACTAATAGCCATTACCAAGTTGTCCCAACTATCAGGAAAAGAACATAAGAATAAAATTTCTTTTACTTCATCATCAAACGGTATTGTAACTGATTTTAACTAATTTACAATAGATCGGAAATCATTCAAATGAATAGAGGAAGATTCACCTTCATGCATCTTAGAACTAAATAGTTTCTTCATCAAATAAACTTTATTTAAAGCATTAGGTTTTTCATATAAATTAGCAAGAGATTTCATTAAGTCTACTGTAGAAGCCACTTCTATAATATTGGAAGCCACGAATGCTACTAGGCTTAATATAGATCCCAAAGCCCTTCTATCAAGAATCTTCAATTCTTAATCAGTAATCTTTATAGGTCTAGACTTCTCATCCAACGGTAAGTACAAATCTCTTTGATAAAGATAATCCTTAATCTGCATCTTTCATAATTGATAATTTTGGCCGTTAAACTTCTCTACCTTATATTTATTTTCTTCTACCATTTCTGTAGCTCCCACTCAATTAGAAAACCCTCTGTGAGTAAATCTTTCAACACACAAAACCCTCAAACAAAGCTCGATACCATTTGTTGGGATTAGCACACTAATTGTACGACATGACAATATATCGAGATCTAAGCATACATGCGAATAAAAGTGAATATTCTCTGGAAGAAATATACAAAACAAGATACATAAATCAACACCATATTTAACATGGTTCACCCAGTGTGGGCTACGTCCACCAAGAAACAAGACAATCTATTATCCAAAGCTTTGACAAGATATACAATGAAGATTTACAATCTTCCACACCTCTCAGATGTTCAGTACTTTCTTTCCATCAAGCTTTTGCTTCTTCACCAAGAATTCTCTCTCACATAATTATCTTGTAATTATGATCCATACACTTACTTTTAAACCCTAGCTTTTATGCTTATATAGTCATTTATAGACTTAGGGCACTTAGCCATGTAATTACAATTAATAAATCTATTTTAATGCTAAAAATAGATATAATTCCCAAGAGTTAATTAAAAATTTGTCGCACAAGTAACCGACGCCGGTTCTTGTTAACCATTGTCAGTTCCTTACTTTCTTGATCGATGCTGGTATAACCTTAACCGATGTCAGAAACTGTCTTTTCCAGCAAGGTCCAATTGCATGCTAAAATGAAGTAATTAAGCTTCACAACTCAACAATTAAAACTACATGGATAAAGACATGAAAAGAGGGTTGTAAGGTGTTAATGCAGGACCTCCCATTGATAGGATTGACTAACATTACATTCATGAATGTCCTTTTTCTTGATCCATTCTCCAACTTGAGTCATTGTCTTGATTATGAATTGAAGATTTTGTTGAGGATTAAGCTCACATGGTATAGGGCTAGTCCATGGGTATGGAATGCTGAAGCCAATCTGGGCTACCTTTATCATTTCATTGGTTCTTATTTGCACCATGTTATGCTCCAACTCTCAAACCTTCTTTTGCAAGTTGTCTTCTTTAGGTGTGGAATAGATTCCAGAATCTACATGCCATTGTTCTTCAAGTATCCCCCAATTTTGTGGATAACCAAATTGATCTGCATCTTACTCATATGGACATGCATGCTCAAACTGATATTCATAATGAAATTGGTTTGGAGGTGGATTATAATAGTCTAAAGATGGAAATAAATACCACTGCTGCAAGTGGGAATCCCACTGTGGAAATGAAGTCATGGTGGCACCACTTCATGAGTGGAAAGATGTCAAAGAAAAAATAGATGGAAATGGGTGAAACGAAAGTCTACAACACAGAGAGTGGGTCACTTTGACCAATGGAGTCACCAATTGTGCTTGGGTATGCCTTGTAAGGCTGAAATTTCACTAAGAGCACAAAAATTAATGAAATGAAGTAATGTTGTGATGGGTGATGTTGAAAAGCTTCTTCTTCTTCTCTTTGGAGGAGATAATGAAAGTTCGATATGCGGATAATTTCCTTTCTATTAAGAAGCTCTTATATGAATTATTTGCATAAGTTAACACACTGAGATTTGGAATCCAGAGATATAGAGTTGTCAGTACTTTGACTTGTGTAAGTGAGAAGAGAAGTACCAACTCTTTGTCCCACTGGGCATGCCAAAAATTGTTGTCACCAAATCACTTTGCACCCTCCAAATGGCCAGAATGTGAACAAGAAATTTGGTGTGATTGAGACACATGGGATCACCTCTCAAGCTATGGGACTCGGGCTCAAGGTGAACCTCTGGAGAAGGCCGGATTCCTCTTCCTAAACTAAGTGTTATAATACTCCTAGTGTAATAAAATGGCTATCTAGTCCTATGATAACATTTTCTTGGGTTTTAGGGAAAGATATTTGTAGAAAAAAACTATACTAGGGATGGTGATGCACCAAATAAAGGGTGATTTCTAGACTCATGAAGGTTTAATTTGAAGAGGGTGTGTGCACCACAAGTCAAATTCACCTACTACAACTTAGAGAGGGTACAAAATACCACAAACTAGGAAGCACATGTTCTGTTTGTTAAAATTGATCAGAAAAACAAGTTATCAGTTTTCTAGTGAATAATGATGAACTTGAGAAGGGTGAACAAGCACCACAACTCAACTGTATGCGATGCTCCACCACTTGATAAGCACAAAACTCTAAGAAACTGAAATAGAAATGTGAAATTGCATAGTGTACCTCCAAGCATGAGAAAAGGCACAAAGAAGTATAGAAGGATGAAAGGACCGAGATTAGTCACAAAACACACTTATTACTTCAATAATGTGAAAAATGCATCATACATTCAGAAGAGGCAATGGTTTCTATTACAGTCTTGAAGAGGAGGCTTGAAAGTTCTCTCCACATATAAGGACAACTTACGAAGAAAGATGACTCTTGAAACATTTGCACTTGCCTAAGATTTCTAACTTTCTAACCTATCTGACATATTAGAACCATTTAGAATGAGCTTCTAACTTACATTTATAGAATAATATGTGAGAGAGAATAGGAAAGGTCATAATTACATTCCTAAATTGAAGGCACATGATGTATTTATTATAGTTGGTTGAACCACTTGAGAAGGTTCCATCATGTATCATTAATACCTAGTTGACCTAGTCTTCTCAATTAATTAAAATAATATTTAAATAATAATAATAAATATTATTATTAAAATATTTAAATAAAAATATTAAATTAATTTAAAAATAATGTGGGACCCTCCCGTTGATTTGTTTTGCACTGAGGAGGGAGGGGTCCATGTGAATGAGTCAAAAGAACCAACTCGGTGGTTTGCTCACGAGACAACTCACCGAGTTTGGCTTGAGATCCTCTTTCCATTGCATTATCCTAGCTTCATGAGTCCACTTTGAGTCCCTTGCATTAAGCACCTCTTGACCAGCTCGGTCCGCAACATGGCTCTTCATGCTTTAAATGCTCATCGCCATGCCGAGATCCCAAAACAAGTTCTCCTCCAAGATCTTCCTAAGCCTAATGAGCTCTGCATTACTACCAAATTGGTGAGCTTCACATGATTTTTACCAAGTACTATGCATCGAGTAGAGTTACCATCGTCACAAGCTATATCCACATGCTCTCCTATAGAATCATTGAGTCCCTCCATTTGACCGAATTACTCATTGAATCAAGTTTACTACTAACTTTACATGAGCCCTTTGGGATTGAGCACCCCATTTGAATGGAAAGTTGAGCTCCATATTTTATTGGCTCGCCGCAGCGACTCTTAACTATGTACTGAGTTGGTTCTTCACCACTGCGACTGAGTTGAGTTCCTACATCGAGTACCTATTGAAATTCATCAATTGAGCCAACCTGGACCTAATCCCATCTAGCTCTACACTGAGCTCTCCATTGAGATTTCTATCCACAACCCGAGCATGACTTCTCACATCCGCCGAGTGATCTATGTCAACATCGAGCTCACCATTGACTCGCCTAGTCCTTAGAAAACCTCTCATTACCATGCGTGTTGAGTTCCATTTTTCTTCACCGAGCACCAACTTGAGACTCGATGCCGAGTGAGCTCAACCATTTTTACGTGAACGAGCTAATTCTAAGACCGAACCATTACAATTGTAACATTCCCATTTTAAAAATTTAGAAATAAGGGAATTTTTATACAAAATGTTCTCTATTCTAAATAACCATAATTTAGAACACACATTCCATGCCAATCAATATCATAACAAGTAACCGAATGTAGCTATAAATGACTCAATGAAATACTAATCTCTCATTTCATGACTCGGTTTCTAACCAATCTCTCATGTTAACTTAAGATGTTGTATACTAAGTATACTTGGTTCTCTTACCCTATTCTAGGTATTGAGTGTTCTGTTTAAGAGACCTATCTAAATATTTGTTACCAATATTCATCTGAAATCCCATTTCTTAAACTAGGTGACATAGGATAATGCAACCAGCAGACTTGTGATACTTTGGCCAAAGATTTACGACATACATTTCATGTTATTATTCCTAGATGACATACTCGTCAAATGGAATACATCCTTCACCCCACTCCTCTGTTATCTAGATTGGTCTTCACTAACTCTTATCAATCCACTTGTTCGAGGTTTGACCATAACCCAAGTTAGCAACATAGTTTGGTATAAGGAACTGCTCATGGTGACTAAGGGTACATAGACATACTCAATCGACCTAAGTCGATTGCATGTGTCTAGTTACCCTAAGTCATCGTGAGTTATCCCCGAACCAAAACATGTTCCTAACTTGACCTAGAGTAAAACTAAGATCAAGTCCAAGTTTATGTAGATCCATACGATTCAATTCTAAAGGGTGTTACAGTAAGTCACCTACAACAATGTATCCTTGTGAAGACCCAAGTCTTCATGAAGGTATAATTATGTAGTTGGCGTGTGCCAACATTTGATAGACTTACCCATATCGATGTACATACCCAAGCAAGAAGTTATTTACACTTATATATTTCCTAATTAAGATTCAATTTATAGAAAACCTAATGAACCCTTATTCCATTAGTCCTTAAGGGTGACATCCGTGATTGAGTTGTTAATGTAATGCGAAACTTCATGATTGCTTTTTATTCATTAACTTCCTACTTTAGGATTTAGTTAATTAAAATAGAACAACAACATCAATAAGATTTACTTAGTATAACTCAACCATTCTTAGCTTGTTTAAGTTCCAAAATAGTTTCAATTATAATAGACTTCATTGAGATGAAGTCTGATTGATAGATGCTCATTTTTACCATACATTTGTTTTAAACCTATCAAGGTATTGTTCAAGATGAAGTGCACCTTCCTCTTTCTTGTTATGATTTAGGATTTGTTATACCCTTTTTCATTATGAAAATCATCATAATTAAGTTACACTTTCGTTAACATCTTTTAATAAACCATAGAGACTTAGATAAAAGAGCATTTATTCATGCTCACTTAATAAGTTGTAGATCAATTAAGGGATATTGTAATTAATTCTCTTCCATCCTACTTATTTAATGTCAAACTAAAAAGGATCCATTCAGATAAGAATAAGATAGATTAAGATAAGATTACAAATTTCCTTCACATAATTCACACTGAGAGAATGACACAACAAGTAAAGGTAAATCTCAATATTTTTCAATTCATCATGGTGAAATACATATTTTACAAGACCATGCACTTCAAACTTATTTCATGTCAACCATGTTGGTCGTTAAATAGGACTTTTAAGAAGAGCAACAGTCAGGGGACAAGAAGTCCCTCCTCTTTAATGGGAGAGGTTCCCTTATTCAGAAATGAACCTATTTACAAATGTACAAGACATGATTTGTTGGTTAAACTTGGATATTACGAAAGTGTTTTCTATGAAGATCATCAATTACAAAAAGGACTGAGGAAATGAGAGTACGGGAAAGAGCAAAAAGGCAACATGTAGAATTATAGATATCAGAGTAATTCTTTATGTATGCAAAGTCACAGTGAATTGAAACAAGATCATTTGTATCGGATAAATAAGATGGAATTCAAAGACACAAAGTTCTATAAATAACATCTGCTAGAACACAAAGTTTCTTAACATAACACAGATTCATTAATCAAGGACACAAAGTTCCTTCTTGGTTATACAAGATCACCATGCTTGCAAAGTCGAAGAGTATGCAATCGGCAAGACTAATAAACTTGAGACAAATGATCTTCACAAAGAAAATAAATGAAAGCTTAGGAATAAAAGAGATCAGATAGACAAAGAATGGAAAGTCCTTCGTATTGATTTCTTTTGATCTATTTACACTTTTGAGAAGAAAATAAGCCAAGTTCTTCCTCTTTTTTTTAGAATGGCGTAAAGAAGGCCATTATATAGCTTACAATTCAGTTACTCTTCAGAATCGCATTTCTTTTAACTAAATAATAGTTAAGGACCGCCAATCGCAAAGACTCTCAACCTATTACAAAGAAAACGGAAAAGAAAGGGAAGAAGAGAAAAGAATGGGGGAGAAGACAGGTGGCCAGTCACTGAGAGGGACCCACCGACTTCAGAATCCGCTGCCTGAATTTCTTTAACGCCTCAGCTATGTCTCTGCCACGAGGGACTGACGTGTTGGCCGTAGACTGAGTCCAAAATCCAAGACATTTCTCCATCTCTTTATCAAACTCGACATGAGTATGATAATATTTATTTGCTTCTCCAACGGTAGATTGAAGAGAGCAGATTTCCTTCATTTTCTCTTTGGAGATTGAGTTTTCCTTGAATAGATTATCTTTGACAAAAGCTCTGAACTGAGCTTTGATTTCTTGCAAGGAAAGGGAAACACCAGAATTTTCATCCTGAAGATGACAGTGTATATCTTTGAAAGAAGAGACAACCAGTGTCTTGAAAGCTTCGCCCTTCTGCCAACTATTCTTTAGTTCTCCCAAAGCCTCCTCCAGGACTTGATCTTCATATTGATAGTATCAGAGCCGCAACCTAAATTCGGGGAGGAATTACAGAGAAAAGGGATACACGCGCAGGGAATTAGGTTGCAAGGGTTCGAGCAAGGGTAGCATGGAAACAATGTAAGAATTGTAAAGGTGGCTTGCTCGTTATATAGCCGTTGAGGAGAGAGAAGGGTGATCAATGTGCATTAAATCCATATCTATCAGTTTGAAAAACAACATATTCGGGTAAAGAAGGAAAAACTAAGTATGAATGGCATTTGGTTTGCTTGGGACATGTGAGACGCAAATGCGCGAAACACGCGGCTCGGCCGATTCGGGTGAAACAAGGAGAAGATGCACAAATGCATTTTGGGGAATTTGGGACGAAAACGCGCGAAGGACGCGGTTCGGGCATTTCGGCCGAAAAGGTGACAATGAGTCCGGAAAAGTTTGGGACATTTGGAATGCAAGTACGCGAAGTACGCGGTTCGGGCGTTTCGGCCGAAAATGGAACAACTTGCAGAATTAACTTTGGGACATTTGGAACATGAAAGTGTGAAGTACGTGGTTTGGACGGTTTGGGTGAAAATGTTACAATAGGTCCAGAGAAGTTTGGGACATTCGGGACGAAGACGCGAAGGCACGCGGTTCTGATTCGGACGTTTTTCGCTAAAATTGGAACAACTTGCACAATTAACTTTGGGACATTTGGGACGAAAAGTTCCGACGGGCCCGAAAATGGAACAACTTTGGGGATTTCGGCCGATCGGGGAACAGAGCGCACTTTTGAACTTGGGACAGTTGGGATGAAAAGCTCTGACGGGCCCGAAAATGGAACAACTTCGGGGATTTCAGCCGATCGGGGAACAGAGTGCACTTCGGAACTTGGGACACGCGGGACAAAAATGTCCGACAGGCCCGAAATACATACAAAATGACCCAAAACTATGGATTTTCTCAATTTCACGACTTCGGTACATTAGAGAAAACACTTAAACTCAAAATTTTGAAATTTTTTACTTTCATCAGAGCAGGGAATTTTGAGTGGACAACAGCTGGCTCCTTCTGGGGATGACTTGGCATGAATTCAAGGAATGAGACAAGGCAAGAACTTAGACAAACTCGGGGAAGCAGACCAGTACCTTATCCATTGGGCAACGGAGTCAAAAAGTAGATCAATACAGAGGACAACACACCAAAACAAAAAGGAAAGAAAAACAAAAACACTGTACAGAATATACAAAGGACTCCCTAATCACCTAGGACTTGAACAACTTGAGATATTGGCCACTATAAGGAAGTGGGAGAGAATAACCATCCATGTAATCAAGATAAAAGGAATTCTCACCAGCAAAGTGTCTGATCTTGAAAGGTCCGAGCCACAGGGAATCAAACTTGCCATGGCTGCCACGAGGTTCATGCCTTTTATCCCATAGCAACACAATGTCTCCAACTTGGAAACCTCTGAACCTGGCTTTCTTGTCAAACAGGACCTTAACCTTCTGCTGGTGAGTAGATATCCTATGCAACCTCTAATCGCCCTCATCCTCGTCGCCTATTTTGGGATTATACTGCCTCTGTTTCTGCTTAAAAGGTTTAATTCCTGGTTTGAGAGGAATAGAATGCTGCATATCTTTTGGCTTGAAGGCTTTTAGATCCTCATAAGAATAAGCAAGAACATCCTTATACCTCTTTAGAAGATCAATTACTTTTCTTCTTTCATCTGTTGTGCAACATCTTCCAATATTCACTAGCCTAGGATCAGTAGAACTCCCAATATTGATTTTGTCATGCTCAGCTGATTGCTGAGGTCCAGTAGAAGCCCTAGACTTCACATACCTGTCATGTTTATCAAATAGTTCCTCTAAGCTTACCAATCCTTTAGGAATCTTATTCCCCTTGAGTTTAATGCACCCTTCCTGATCTGTTTCTTCCCCTTGGGTGACCGTTTTGTCAAAGAGCACACTCTCATGAGGTAGGTTGTCACTTCCCTTAAAATACGCTTGTTCAAATTACCCTTGAGTTCCAGGAAGGAAAGAAAATTTTGATCATCATTGAAAACTACTGAGTTATTGGTATTATCAGGTACACTAGGCCGATGGACCATTTCAATAGTGAACTTATCCTGAGAGAAGTCAGGATGAGGAATCAGTAGTGACCCGAGACAAACCTAGTGAATCAACCCCCTACTGTTCTTTTCCCTGTAATGCTTCGATAGAGAAAGCATCAAGGAATTCAATGGAATCCCAAACCTGGTTCCGTAATTTTCAGCCTTCCATTTTTTACTTGAAAAAGGTTTCTGACCTGCTTTACAATCAACTCTGCATCACCACGAGCGAATATTCTTTACACCTTGTTCTTTGGCCACTTGCAATCCGAGAATGAGAGCCTCGTACTGCTCTGCTTTGTGTTATTAGTATTCTCGAACTGCAACTTAAATGAAAAGGGGTGTAGACTTCCTTCAGGTGACACCAGTAGGACACCGGCTCCAGAACCAGCTGAGGAACAACTTCCATCAAACTCTAAAATCCAAACCCCGTTAGGATCTTTAGGTGACATTCTGGGGAAGTTGGATTTCATCGGGGACATAATCATGTAGTTACCATGCCCCATATCCTCATAAAGTATTTGTGCTTTAGGTCATCCGTTTTTCGCACAATATACTGATCGCTTCTCAGCAGCAATTTCTTCATTTGTCCATCGACAGCACGAGTGCATGTGACCATCCATTTGGATTTCTCCACCCACATCTTTGCGAAGTTTCGCTTAGCAACATCCCGTATGAAAGAGGAATATCTCGCTACTAAGATGGTAGCCAACACTCTCTTTTCAGAAAAGCAAAGCAAAAGCCACTTGTGCATCCTTAATTCTTCCGACTGTGGGCACTTCTTTACTCTCCATAGAGTAACAAGATCCATAAGTGTGTGTGAGAGTTAGGCCTAAAGCATGAGCTACTTTAGCAGCATCACATTATCTAAAGCTCTTGAGTCTATGACACAATTACTGAGCCTATGGCCAGCTATAAGGAGTGTTACATAAAATGGTTTAATCTTATCATTAGGTGAGGTGACAGCAGCTGCCAAACTAGGCTGTGGTGCAGAAGGAGGAGTGGGAAAAAGGCCTTTAGAGGTGGTCTTAGAGTGGGAATTGACAAAGTGGATCATTTTAGCAAAAGCTTGGGATGGATTTGATAATACTCAAACTTTCCGAGATTTGGACCTTGGTCTTTTTCAGGTGATCAACAATATCAAAAGACCCCGAGAAGTGGATGGGCCATCATCACTTGAGATCCTAAGTTTATCAACTTTAGGAGAGAAAGAAGAAGAAATTTTAGTAGTAGGATTAATAGGACTCACCTTTGGTGTAGATGAAGTGGGGATAGGAGATCCTCTTTTTGTAATTACAGGGATAGTTACCGGCTGCTCCTTAAATTTCTTGGGGGGCTGCGTCACTTTCTCCCTCTGACTTGTCTGCTCTCGAGTCATGACAGTGAATGATTCGCTATTCATGTCCGCTACTACTTCATCATAGTCATCACCATCATCGACGCCTTCCGTGGTGAAGAAATTAACTCGAGATCCCTCAAGTTCATCTACTTCATCATCAAATTCTTCCACAAACTCCTCGCAAGCTTCATTATCCTCATCATCATCTGGCTCTTCAACTTCACAGGTTGCATTCACAGGAACCTTAACAGGAGGTCCTTCAAGTGCTAGTCTTGTTTGAGAAGCAGGAAAATGATTTCTGGGCTGGAAATTTCTCCTTGGAACGTCTGCATAAGGAGCATGCTGAGCTAATTGTTTCTTTATGGCAAGAAGATCATTTGCAAGTTTTTGAACTAATGGATCAGTGTTAGGTCCAGGGGTGGAAGAGGAAGAAGCAGCAGACTTAGATTTGGAAGGGTCTCTTCTCAACTTCCCTGACATGATCAAGTCATCCTCGATACTAACAGCGAGGGTTTGATCCTCGACCAATGTTGCGAGATTAGCCCTTCTTAGTGCATAACTAACTTTGGGTGATTGAGCATTTAGGAAGAAACATTTTTGAATTTGATCAACAGGTCGGGTAAGCTGTGGAATTTTATTGATCAATTTGTTGAATCGGGCCACAAATTCTCTCATGGGCTCTTGTGAATCTTTCTTTATCTGAGAGATTTGGGCTAGCAAGGCATGTACATCTTCTGCCGGCTTGAAACGGTTTTCGAACTGAGTTCTCATTATGTCCCAGTCGGTGATAGCACCAGCCGGAAGGTGGTAAAACCAATCAGTGGCATTATCTTGCAAATTCTCAACGAACAGTCTCATGGAGACGTCTTCATGCTCCACTCCCAGAACTCCACATGCAACTATGAAGGCTGCGATGTGTTCATCAGGATGTACTTTGCCATCGCCTTTGAATTTGGGGAAGTTCTTCTGGTTACCTCTGGGTAACTCATGCAAAGGCTGAGGAAGAGCAAGGGGCCCGACACGATGACCCCATGGTAATGGCGCTGCCATTCTTGGAAAAAAGGCTTGGAGAGGGACTGCAACACCAGCAAGAATCAAAGCTTGAAGATTAGGGCTAGCTGGCTCTGAAGAAAAACCACCTGTGGGAATTCTGTCTTGAACAGGTGGAGTGCTTGTTGAACGATTCCTTCTATTTGTTGAAGGGAAAGGAAAACCCTGCTGCTCCAAAAGCTGAAACTGAGAATCTTTAATACCGAGGGCCCTCCTCCCTTGAGTAAAACGTGGAGTTGCCAGATCAAAGGATGATCGAAAAATTACAGAACTGGAATATGATTTTCCCCAGCGGAGTCGCCAAAAACTATTGGTCGTCAAATAGGACTTTTAAGAAGAGCAACAGTCAGGGGACAAGAAGTCCCTCCTCTTTAATGGGAGAGGTTCCCTTATTCAGAAATGAACCTATTTACAAATGTACAAGACATGATTTGTTGGTTAAACTTGGATATTACGAAAGTGTTTTCTATGAAGATCATCAATTACAAAAAGGACTGAGGAAATGAGAGTACGGGAAAGAGCAGAAAGGCAACATGTAGAATTATAGATATCAGAGTAATTCTTTATGTATGCAAAGTCACAAAGTGAATTGAAACAAGATCATTTGTATCGGATAAATAAGATGGAATTCAAAGACACAAAGTTCGTAAATAACATCTGCTAGAACACAAAAGTCTCTTAACATAACAAAGATTCATTAATCAAGGACACAAAGTTCCTTCTTGGTTATACAAGATCACCATGCTTGCAAAGTCGAAGAGTATGCAATCGACAAGACTAATAAACTTGAGACAAATGATCTTCACAAAGAAAATAAATGAAAGCTTAGGAATAACAGAGATCAGATAGACGAAGAATGGAAAGTCCTTCTGTATTGATTTCTTTTGATCTATTTACACTTTTCAGAAAATAAGCCAAGTTCTTCCTCCTTTTTTAGAATGGCGTAAAGAAGGCCATTATATAGCTTACAATTCAGTTACTCTTCATAACCGTTTCTTTTAACTAAAGAATAGTTAAGGACCGCCAATCGCAGTACCTCAACCTATTACAAAGAAAATGGAAAAGAAAGGGAAGAAGAGAAAAGAATGGGGGAGAAGACAGTGGCCGCCACCGAGAGGGACCCACCGACTTAAATCGCTCGAATTTCTTTAACGCCTCAGCTATGTCTCTGCCACGAGGGACTGACGTGTTGGCCGATAGACTGAGTCCAAAATCCAAGACATTTCTCCATCTCTTTATCAAACTCGACATGAGTATGATAATCTTTATTTGCTTCTCCAACGGCAGATTGAAGAGAGTAGATTTCCTTCATTTTCTCTTTGGAGATTGAGTTTTCCTTGAATAGATTATCTTTGACAAAAGCTCTGAACTGAGCTTTGATTTCTTGTAAGGAAAGGGAAACACCAGAATTTTCATCTTGAAGATGACAGTGTATATCTTTGAAAGCAGAGACAACCAGTGTCTTGAAAGCTTCGCATCTTCTCGCCAATGTTCTTTATTTCTCCCAAATCCTCCTCCGAGGACTTCGATCTTCATATTGATAGTATCAGTAGCCGGAGCAACCTAAATTCGGGAGGAATTACAGAGAAAAGGGATACACGCGCAGGGAATTAGGTTGCAAGGGTTCGAGCAAGGGTAGCATGGAAACAATGTAAGAATTACAAAGGTGGCTTGCTCGTTATATAGCCATTGAGGAGAGAGAAGGGTGATCAATGCGCATTAAATTCATATCTATCAGTTTGAAAAACAACATATTCGGGTAGAGTGGGAAAAACTAAGTATGAATGGCATTTGGTTCGCTTGGGACATGTGAGACGCGAATGCGCGAAACACGCGGCTTGGCCGATTCGGGTGAAACAGGGAGAAGACGCACAAATGCATTTTGGGGCATTTGGGATGAAAACGCGCGAAGGACGTGGTTCGGGCGTTTCGGCCAAAAATGTGACAATGAGTCTGGAAAAGTTTGGGACATTTGGAACGCAAGTACACGAAGTACGCGGTTTGGGCATTTCGGCCGAAAATGGAACAACTTGCAGAATTAGCTTTGGGACATTTGGAACATGAAAGTGTGAAGTACATGGTTTGGGTGAAAATGTTACAATAGGTCCGGAGAAGTTTGGGACATTCGGGACAAAGACGCGCGAAGTACGCGGTTCGGGTGTTTCGGCTGAAATTGGAACAACTTGCACAATTAACTTTGGGACATTTGGGACGAAAAGTTCCGATGGGCCCGAAAATGGAACAACTTCGGGGATTTTGGCCGATCGGGGAACAGAGCACACTTTTGAACTTGGGATAGTTGGGATGAAAAGCTCTGACGGGCCCGAAAATGGAACGACTTCGGGGATTTCGGCCGATCGGGGAACAGAGCGCACTTCGGAACTTGGGACACGCGGGACAAAAATGTCCAACAGGCCCGAAATACATACAAAATGACCCAAAACTATGGATTTTCTCAATTTCACGACTTCGGTACATTAGAGAAAACACTTAAACTCAAAATTTTGAAATTTTTTACTTTCATCAGAGCAGGGAATTTTGAGTGGACAACAAACCAACATCAAAACTTATAAGGAAATACATCTTTTGCTCTTTCAATAAATTTCAATAATGAATCATATTTATTCATAAAATATCCATTCTTTAATTAACAAACAATATCTGAAAATTTATTGCCTTCCTTTATCACTTACGAAGTCCATCTCGCAAAATTGCAAGCATGGGTCATTTCAATAAACCGAGCATGATAAGCACTAAGCATTAAAACGATGTGCTCTCAACTAACTGTTTCATAAAACCAACTCGCCTTTATAACATAGTAAATCTAAATAGATAGATACATCATAGAGAAATAACAATCATAAAAGAAAGAACAAGTGATCAACCAAATTAACCTTTAGAAAAGATATTGATAAAATCAACACTCTTCAACCATTGTTTACATAAGGAATTATATCAGATAAGTAATAATTCATCCTAATTACTTATCTCCTTCCTACTAGAGGTACTTAAAGTTTATTTCTTACTTCATTCAATATAAATTACAAATAAAGACACTAACTCCAAGATTTCCCAAAAATAGAGTTACTTTTAAGAAAAAAAAAAACCATCAAATCTGAAATTAACATGTTCCATCCAAAACATCTACAACCAAGATAATTAAATATTCATGAAAGGTTTTAGGTTGAGCCATCAACATCATAAAAACAAGATATTCCTATTTCAGATGCTACATCTAAATTTAAAGCCCAAGATATAGCCTAAGTTCTCAAGTTAGGCCACAACATGTTAGAAATAGGAAAGTATCCATTCGATTACTTGCATTGCACATTAGTCACACATTATCAATATTGTTTCCATTTAACACAAGTTAATGTGAATAAGTAGGATTATCTCTAACTACTCATTTGTAATCCTGTTAAGTAATAAAAACTGAACCTCTCCAATCCTTAAACAAGAGTAACACTGAAGAGGGAAGAGATGGAATGAGAGAGAAACAAATCAGAACTCCCCCAATTCAAGAAGATCGTGTCACATTTCACAATTCGAGAGAAGAGATTACATCATATAATATTCTGAGATGTTAAATAAATGACAATGAAAACCTTAACTTAAAGAGGAATAAGAGAGAAGGAAGTCACAAAAATGGGAGAAGATCTCATTATTCCTTCCCAAGAACAAAATACATAACGGGATAAGAGACTGATAGATCTAATAAAAATATCTTTGGACTCCTAATAAACATATAAATCTATAAAACTGGACTAAATTATGTGACTGTAGTATGCAAGTCAGATATCAAAGATGAAGTTCTATCAGTATATAAACAAGATTAGCAATAGTAGTGATTTAGCTACATCAAGAAGAGATGTTTAAAAGAATTCGTTAAACAACATTACATGAAATATCAACAATCATAAGACATTCCAATTCATCCAATAGTTTTAGTCAATGTGACCACAACCTAATCATCTTTTCCAAAAAGTGAAAATGATACAATCAGTAAAGTCAACTCATACTCCCAACTTCACAGAGATAGGAGAAATAGTCTTTGGATGGGAAGAGAAAGAACCCACCCAATTTCAAACTCAATGAAGATTCAACAAGTAACAACATGAATTTGTTACATGTATACAAGTCAATATCAAGAGATGATTAGATAAACCAAATTCTTTTCAGTCCATTCCTAAGGACATACTCAATTATAAAAACCTATTAATTCACAAAGACATTCTAATCCCACAACAATATTTAGAGATCAAATAAATTGTAAGAATCTAGAAAACCCTTCACACTGAACTGATTGGTTAGTTCCTGAAGCACAAATGTCATCCCAAAATGATGTATATACATTCATCAAATATTTCGAAATCAAAATAGTATGTTTTTAATACATTTACTCACAAACAGATTTAATCGGGAGGTTCATTCAGATCAAGAACAATGTAAGTCATCTACGAACCATCTTCTAACTTTCAAGTAAAAACATCAAGGTCGATGTCATGCAATATCAAGCAGGAGTTAACGTGAATAACCCAATTTCCAACCTAGACAGAACCAACACTCAAAAAATCTTCCATTAAACAAAAATTCTATTACCCAACTTTAGTTTAGTCTTCCAAATGTTTAAAAACCCAAAAACATATAAAGTTTAGAAAAGGAAGAACTCATTTATTACTATATTCAAACAAGATGATTTCATAAATCTTTGTATCCATATAACTATTTCCACATAAGGAACTAGATTTGAAATAACTAAGTTTTAGCTAAAAATATCAAAATAAGTTACTCATTTAATGTTGTTTTCAAAAAGGTTTGAATTCACAAAAAAATTGAATCCAAGCACCCATATCAAAACAGTTCCCAATAGAAGTATCAAGACTCGAAATAATGAAAGATACAAATGAGAAGAGTACCTTTTATACCTCCTTCTAACAAAGAAAGACAAACCTAGACCAAATCTGTTGCAAACAATATTTTCCAAATCTATTTTACACAGACAACAAGATTCACAAATATTTGACTTCATTCCAATCCCAATGAGTTAAACATGATTCACCTCTATATTCAACAGGGCACAAAACCCTCATTTCATTGTTATCTAATAGAGTTTCATCATCAGAAAAATACAAAGAACAATCCAAGCATGAATTCAAATAACCATCACAAATATAAAAACCCATTTGTTTCAAGAGCAGAGTTGTTTTAATGAAGACGTTTAGTAAAAAGTAGAACAACTTAATGGGTAGAGCCTATCATGCCTGATAGAGCTTCTATCGATCTACAGAAGATTTCCAGCCAAGCCTCCACAGTTCCTCCTTTTCCAAACAAAGTCAACAACCCAAAACTTCTTCTTCTTATGCCTCTTATACCTCCATTGGATCAAAAATAGTCTAGAGGTGCCAAAAATAGTAATAGATTGAAAATAGAACTACTTGGTTTGAAGAACCCAAAATCTCCATGTAGAAGGAAAAAATTGACACGAGAAAATTACCAAACAACCTCCCAAAATATGCTTGCATGTCTTACAAGGCGGTTTCTTTGCCAAGTCCAAGACTTATTAATGTAAGTACGACCAACTCTCCCACCTAAATCTCCATGCCTCTACCATCCAAAATTGGTGAGCTCAATTTACACAAATGCATGCATTTTTAACTTTAGTGATGATGCCAATTAGGCATTCCCTCCTTTCTCCATACCTCCACCAAAAATAGCATGCCAAGTTCATAAATTCAAAAATCAAATCACTTTAATGCCATAGAAACCATCGCCACCACCTCCCAAGTGCCATGCGACCCCTTAGGCTCCCTTTTATCTTAACATTAGTTTAGGTTAGATAGACATTAGCTTAGGATTTGACCTTATCCTAGGTATATAGTATTTACCTTAGGTCATTCAAAATTTCCATAGTTAAACATGCCATTAAAGATTAGGTTATAACCCATAGTAGTTCAGTATTAGGTAATAGGTCATAGATACATTTTTCTTTACATTAGGTTATTTCCCAAACCCCACACCCATAAAGCATACAAACTTAGGTTAGGGTGAAAACATAAATAGTTTAGAAATAGGTCTAAGGTAGGTCCAATTTACCTTAGGTTAGTATCCAATTAGGATAGATCTTTACAACTTGGACTAAGGTTTTACTTAATAGTCCTGTAGTAGATCCTTATCCCTCTTACACTATTCAGCATTTTAAAAGATATTAACAAAAATATCCAAGCTCATAATTTATAGAAAAATGCAAAGCAAGGACTCTAAAAGAAGGATCCATAAAAATTGAAACATACAAAGAATCAGTCCCTTATTACCTTCCATTTCAAATTGTCGGTTTATCAAACTGATCAAGTAAGAAAAATTGAAGCATACCTTGGATCAATGGAATTGATCCAAGGTTTTGTTGTTATTAAAAGATAAGTATGCAAACAACAATACCGGTTTACAACCTTTCAGAACTCAAGGAAGAATGGATTCATTTCAAGCAACAACAACACAACAAAATGAATCCTTGAACATAAATAATTTATCCATTGCAAGCATGATTTCCAATAGTCAAAAGAATACACCTTCTTAGGAAAAACCACATATCAACATTTGCAGTGTCAAGAGGAAAAGTTAATAGTTTGTCAAAGATGTTACATACTTCCCTCCTAAAAAGAATCATCGTCCCGATGATTAACTTAGTTAAACCATTTGCATCAAGGACAAATCAAATTATTATCCTTCCTTTCATATGTTCAAACAAAACTGGATTTTAAAATTCCATAATCAGCATTAACGTAGATGTCCATTTTAAATAATGTAATGTCTGCCCAAAACTAGAAAATTTAGTGATATAACAAGAATAAAATAATAAAACATTATCATTCATCGAGAATCAATTTCATTCAAACAAATACGCAAAAGTAGATTTCATATCTTCAAGATTTTCCCAGGTTGCACTCTCCTCGTTAAACTGATCCCACTGGACCTTACATTGGCTTATTTCATGATTTCTTAAGTGCAACTAGAGAGTTTCCATCACTTGTATGGGTTTAACCACAATTATTCTTGGGTCTTGGATGTGCAAGGAATTCCAATTTAACACATATGATAAATCAAACATATTTCTTAAGCAAGGAAATATGGAAAACATCATGTATTCGTGATAAAGCAGGAGGTAATGTTAAATGATAAGCTACGGGGTTGATTACTTCAACAATTTCAAATGTTCCCACATAATGAGGTGATAACTTGAGAGCCTTGCCAAAAGTTATAGAACTCTTTTTCGCTTTAACCCGAAGAAATACCTTCTCACCAAGTTCAAATTTCCTATCAACCCACTTCAAGTCAGCATAACTCTTTTACCTATCTGCAAATTATTTCAAGCATTCACAAATCATTTTAATTTGGTGTTCCATTTCCACAAGGATTTCAGGTCCAATTACCTCTCTATCCTCAATGTTGTCCCAACTAACAGGGGTTCTGCATTTCCTTTCGTATAATGCTTCGAAAGGTGTCATCTTCAAAGAGGCATGATATGTATTATTATTTACAAACTCAACTAATGGAAGATATTCTTCCCATTTATACTACTGATCCATGTAATACATTCGTAACATATCCTCTAAAACTTGATTAACTGTTTCAGTCTGTCCATCCATTTCCGGATGATATACGAAACTGAAATTTAGCTTAGTTCCTAGGGTTGCATTAAGTGTTTTCCAAAACCTTGATGTCATTCATGGATCTCTATCTGATATGATCAATTCAGGTACTCCATGTAATCTAAAAATCTCATGCATGAATATTTTTCTACAACAGGTGAGTCATCCTTAAGATTACCAGTACTAAAATGTGCTACCTTTTGTTAGTTTATCAACTACAACGAGAATAACATCATGTTTATTTCTTGACATAGGCAACCCTTGAACAAAATCAATGCTTATCACCTACCATTTGTACTATGGTATGGTGTGAGGATATAATAAACTAGTTGGATGCATATGCTCACCTTTAATATGTTGACATTCTAAACAATGAGTGAAAAACTCAATCACATCATTTTTCATCCCTTTCCAGAAATATTATTTTTTTATATCAGCAAGCATCTTTGTAATTCCAGTGGTGTCCGAAAAAGGTGAATTGTGAAATTCAGCTAATAATTTCTTTCTTAAATCATTTATAAAAGGTATGTATACCCTTTTTCAAACCGCAAGATTCATATCATTATACATCAAATATCATTTAGATCTGCAAAGAAGTGTTGTCTTTACTTGCTGAAAATAAGAATCGATTCCATAACACTTTTACCTCATCTTTAAACTGATTTCTCAACGTTAAAAGAGTAGAAATGTGCTTCCTACAACTTAGAGCATCTCACTCTTTGTATTTTCCTTGTCTTTAATGTAACTTATGTTAAAATCATAGTGAGATATAAATTCTAACCATCTTCATTGTCTTGCATTTAGATTTGGGTGAGTAAAAATATATTTCAACCCAAGATGATCAATTTTTAGTTTAAAAGTTTTGCAAAGAAGATAATGCCTCCATACTTGAAGTACATGGACAATGCCAAAGCAAGCTCTAGATCATGTGGAGAATAATTCATCTCATGTAACTTGAGTTTTATAAATTTGTAAGCTATGACACGATCATTTTGCAATAGAATACCTCTGATTCCTTCCCTAGATACATCAGTTACAATAGTGAAGTCTCCATTAGGGTCAGGTAAAACCAAAATAGGTGCTGAAGTTAACTGATCCTTAAAAGTTTTAAATGTAGATTCACATTTTTCATTCCATACAAATTTCTTATCCTTTTTCTATAATGAAGTTATTGGTGCAACAACTTTAGAGAAGTATTTAACAAACTTCCTATAGTAACCAACAAGACCCATGAAGCTTCTAACTTCATGTACATTCTTTGGTGCAAGCCACTCAGTTATAGCTAAAATATTAGAGGGATCTATAGCTATTCCATTCTTTCTTATAACATGACCCAAATAGTGCACTTCCGTGTCATAGAAAGAATATTTTGACAACTTACCAAACAACCGTATCTTTCTCAAGACTTCCAAAACTATCTTCAAATGCTCATGGTGTTCTTCAATGCTTTTAGAGTATATGAGAATATCATCCAAGAATACAAGCACAAATTTTTCCAAGTATTCTTGAAAAATATTATTCATTAAATTCATAAAAATTTAGGTGCATTTGTTAATCCAAATGGTAAGATTGTGAATTCATAATGTCCATACCTTGTTCTAAAAGTTGTTTTATGAATGTCTTCATCTTTATTCGCAATTGATGATATCTAGATCGAAGATCTATTTTGGGATGCTCGATACACCACGCATCGATCAAATAGATCATCAATTCTAGGAAGTGGATATTTGTTCTTAATCGTTACCTTATTTAACATCCTATAATTGATACAAAATCTAAGTGTTCCATCTTTATTTTTCACAAAGATTACCGGTGCTCCCCAAGGTGAGACACTCGGTCTAATCAAACCTTTAGACAAAAGTTCTTGCAACTATGCCTTAAGCTCTACTAACTCAATAGTATTCATCCTATAAGGTGCCTTAGAAATAGGTTCAGTTCCAGCTTTGATTTCAATCGTGAATTCAAATTCTTTTTTGGGTGGAAGACTTGGTAATTCTTCTAGGAACACATCACTAGTAGTTTTGTAACAACGGATATCTTTCCAAGAAATCACTACTTTCTTCAGTAGATTCAGAAATTTTTACTGCATATAAGGTACAACCCTTATTTTTGGCCTTTTAAGTTGCATAGCTGATAATTTCCTAACTGAAATTTCACGTTTTACACCCTGAATGTCTGTTGTTTTTGCAGATCATCTAAACAACTAATATGTTTTTCAAAATAGTCAACTTTTGCCTTATGCTCAGCTAGCCAATTAACACCTATGATTACATCATAAGACCCCAAAGGAGCAACATAAAGATCAACTTCTATGGAAAAACTAGGTAAGTCAAGGACTACTCCAAAAAGACACATACTAACTGTATGAACAACATTATTTCCATAATGTACAACCCATGATTTATCCATTTTTCCATCTTTTCTTTTTAATTTCAATGCTAATTTACTAGAAATAAAACATTTAGTAGCTCCAGTATTGAAAATAATAGTTACAGGTATGCCAAATAACTTACCGGAACCTCTATGGGTGTGACTTACTTTTCACCGCTTGTCACCTACCATCTGCAGTGTGTATCTGTTGTCTTTGCTTGATTACGGTCATCCTTTTTCAAAGGACATTGATTTTCATAATGATCTTTTCCACAATTGTAACAACCTCCTACAGGTCCCTTTTTAGGCTCAAATTTATTTCCATCTTTAAAGTTATCATTCTAACCCCTATATGACTTATGTCCGTTATTATTGTTCTTGAAAAAGTTATTTCGTACATTAGCAGCAGGTTTATTTGTTGTTGTTTTCTATTTGTTATCCATTACAAACTTATTTTTCATACCAAACTTCTTCCATGGTCCCTTCTTAGGTGCATGAGATGATGAAGAGGAGTTTAGAACTTTCTTTCGATTTCATCCTTATTAGTAGAAATTGCTTTTAATTTTTGTTCTTGCCTTACAGATTTTTCAACAACCCCTTCTATAGTGGTTGGGTTATGAACATCAACCTCTCCTCCTATAATGAGATTTAATCCCATGATAAATTTACATATCCTAAACTTCTCGTTAGTTTGATACTAAGGTACATACTTAAGGAGTTTAGTAAACCGCTCCCAGTACTCTATTACAATTAATTTTCCTTGAGATAAGTTCTGAAATTCAGTCATTTTCTGATCATAATAAATTTTTGGTAGCCATCATTTCCTAAAATAAATTTTAAATTGATCCCAAGTAATATTCATTTCATCAATGTTTAACTCAGCCTTATGGCTTTCCCACCATGAGGATGCTTCATGGGAAAGATGATATGCTCCCCATATTGCCTTTTTTTCATTTGAGAAGTTATTTATCACAAAGTACTTCTCCATTTCACTGAGCTAATTCTCAGCCCAATCTCCTAATGTGGTGCCATAAAACTTAGTTGGAATTATCCTTTTTATATCATTAGTAAGTTCAACTACTAGCTTGGCCTTTTTATTTTCAGGATGATTAGGTATGTTTGCATTATTTTTATCAACACCTAAATTTCCCAAATTGGCGTTGTCCACAGGAGGTGGCTAATTGTTATTACCAACATCTTCTTCCTCCTCCCCATTTCCCATTACTTGTTCAAGGATATATAAACAATCTCTTGTGTCCAACAGGGCAGCAAGGATCTCATCATGTTTTTGGGTAGTTACTACTTCTCCACTAGGTGGTGGGTTGTTTGCAACATTTCCTCTTGTTCTAAACATTTTTTGTTAACAAGAAAAATTTAAGTTTTATCAGATTAAGGACACAATAGGTCCAAGAGCTGTAACCTTTAGCTCTGATACCAAGATGTAACATTCCCATTTTAAGACTTTAGAAACAAGGGGAAAAAAATTATACATAGTGTTCTCTATTCTAAATAAACATAATCTAGAACACACATTCCATGCCAATCAATCTCATAACAAAGTAATGAATGCAACTCTAAATGAATCGGTGAACTACGATCTCTCATTTCATGACTCAGTTTCTAATAGATCTCTCATGTTAAATTAATATGTTCTATACTAAGTATACTTGGTTCTCTTACCCTAGTATGGGTATTTAGTGTTATTTTTAAGAGACCTATATGAATATTTGTTACCAATATTCATCTGAAATCCCATTTCTTAAACTAGGTGACATAGGACAACGCAACCACAAAGGCTTGCGATAATTTAGCCAAAAATTTCCTACATATTATTCATGTTACTATTCCTAGACAAACATACTCATCGAATGGAATATGTCCTTCACCGCCCTCCTCTATTATCTAGATTTGTCTTTATTGACTCTGTCAATTTGCTTGTTTGAGGTTTGACCATAACCTAGGTTAGCAACATAGTTTGGTATAAGGAACTACTCGCGGTGACTAAGGGTACATAGACATACTCAATCAACCTAAGTCGATTGCATGTGTCTAGTTACCCTAAGTCATCATGAGTTATCCCTTGTACCAAAACATGTTCCTAACTTGACCTAGAGTAAAACTAAGATCAATTCCAAGTTTATGTAGATCTAGATGATTCAATTCTGAAGGGTGTTGCAACATGTCAACCGCAACACTGTATCCTTGTGAAGACCCAAGTCTTCACGAAGGTATAGTTTTGCAATTGGTGCATGCCAACATCCGGCAGAGACTTACCCATCTTGAGACACATACCCAAGCAAGAAGTTATTTACACATATATATTTCTTAATTAAGATTCAATTTATAGCAACCCTGTTGAACCCTAATTCCATTAGACCTTAAGGATGACATCCTTAATTGAGTTGTTAATGTAATGCAGAAACTTCATGATTGCTTTTTATTCATTAACTTCCTACTTTAGGATTTAGTTAATTAGAATAGAACAACAACATCAATAATATTTACTTAGTATAACTCAACCATTCTTATCCTGTTTAAGTTCCAAAATAGTTTCAATTATAATAGACTTCATTGAGATGAAGTCTAATTGATAGATGTTCATGTTTACCATACATTTGTTTTAAACCTATCAAGGTATTGTTCAAGAGGAAGTGCACCTTCCTCTTTCTTGTTATGAGTTAGGGTTCATTATACCCTTTTTCATTATGCAAATCATCATAATTAAGTTACACTTTCATTAACATCTTTTAATAAACCATAGAGACTTAGATAAAAGAACATCTATGCATGCCAACTTAATAAGTTGCATTTCAATTAAGGGATATTGTAATTAATTCCCTTCCATCTAACTTATTTAATGTCAAACTAAAAAGGATCCATTCAGATAAGAATAAGAACAATTAAGATAAGATTACAAATTTCCTTCACATAATGCACAAGGAGAATGACACAACAAGTAAAGGTAACTCTCAATCTTTTTCAATTCATCATGGTGAAATACATATTTTACAAGACCATGCATTTCAGACATATTTCATGTCAAACAACATCAAGATCAATAAGGAAATACAAATTTTCCTCTTTCAATACATTTCAATAATGAATCATATTTCTTCATAAAAGATCCAGTCTTTAAGTAACAAATAACATCATAAAATTTATTGCCTTCCTTTATCACTTACGAATTCCATCTACAAAAATTGCTAGCATGGGTCAGTTCATTGAACTGAGCATGATAAGCACTAAGCATTAAAATGATGTTCTTTCAACTAACTATTTCATAAAACCAACTCGCTTTTATGAAACAAGTAAAGCCAAATAGATAGATACATCATAGAGAAATAATAATCATAAAAGAAAGAACAAGTGATCAACCAAATTAACCTTTAGAAAAGATATTGATAAAATCAGCACTCTTCAACCATTGTTTACATAAGGAATTACTTATCTCCTTCCTACTAGAGGTACTTAAAGTTTATTTCTTACTTCATTCAATCTAAATTACAAATAAAGACACTAACTCCAAGATTTCCCAAAAATAGAGTTACTTTTAAGAAGCAAGAACCATCAAATCTGGCATTAACATGTTCCATCCGAAAACATCTACAACCAAGCTAATTCAACCTTCATGAAAGGTTTTAGGTTGAGCCATCAACATCATAAAAACAAGAGATTCCTATTTCAGATGCTACATATAAATTTAAAGCCCAAGATATAGCCTAAGTTCTCAAGTTAGGCCACAATAGGTTAGAAATAGGTAAGTACCCATTCAATTACTTGCATTTCACATTAGTCACACATTATCAATATTGTTTCCATTCAACACAAGTCAAGGTGAATAAGTAGGATCATCTCTAACTACTCATTTGTAACCTTGTTAAGTAATAAAAATTAAACCTCTCTGATCCTTAAACAAGAGTAACATAGAAGAGGGAAGAGACAAACTGAGAGAGAAACAAATCAGAACTCCCCCACCCGAGAAGATTTGTGTTACATTTCACAATTCAAGAGAAGAGAGTACATCATATAATCTTCTACAGATTTCAAAGAAATGACGATGAAAACCTTAACTCAGAGGAATAAGAGAGAAGGAAGTCACAACAAGAATGGGAGAAGATCCCATTATTCCTTCCCAAGAACAGAAATACATAACAGGATAAGAGACTGATACAGATCTAATCAAAAGATATTTGGACTCGATGATAAACATAGAAATCTATTATCTTTGGACCGAATTATGCATTGCAGTATGCAAGTTAGATATCAAAGATGAATTTCTATCAGTATATAAACAATATTAGACATAGTAGTGATTTAGGTACATCAAGAAGAGATGTTTAAAAGAATTCGTTAAACAACATTGCATGAAATATCAACAATCATAATACATTCCAATTCATCGATAGTTTTAGTCAATGTGACCACAACCTAATCATCTTTTTCAAAAAGTGAAAATGATACAATTAGTAAAGTCAACTCATACTCCCAACTTCACAGAGATAGGAGAAACAAACTTTGGATGAGAAGAGAAATAACCCACCCAGTTTTGAACACAATGAAGATGCAACAAGTAACAACATGACTTTGTTACAAGTATACAAGTCAATCTCAAGAGATGATTAGATAAACCAAATTCTTTTCAGTCCATTCCTAAGGACAGACTCAACTGTACAAACCTATTAATTCACCAAGACATTCTAATCCCTCAACGTTATTCAGAGATCATAGAAATTGTAAGAATCAAGAAAACCCTTCACACTGAACCGATTGGTTAGTTCCTGAAGCACAAAATGTCATCCCAAAAAGATGCATATACATTCATCAAATCTTCCCAAAATCACAACAATATGGTTTTTAACACACTTACAAACAGATTTAATCAAGAGGTTTGTTCAGATCAAGAACATGTAAGTCATCTACGAACCATCTTCTAAATTTCAAGTAAAAACATCAAGGTTGATGTCATGCAAGCTCAAGTAGGAGTTAACATGAATAACCCAATTTCCAACCTAGACAGAACCAACACTCGAAATATCTTCCATTAAACATAACTTCTATTACCCAACTTTAGTTCAGTCTTCCAGAGGTTTAAAAACCCAAAAACATATAAAGTTCATAAAAGGAAGAACTCATTTATTACTATATTCAAACAAGATGATTCCACAAATCTTTGTATCCACATAACTATTTCCACATAGTTTCCACAGAAGGAACTAGATTCGAAATAACTAAGTTTTAACTAAAAATATTAGAAGAAGTTACTCATTTAATGTTGTTTTCAAACAGGTTTGAATTCACAAAAACATTGAATCCAAGCACCCATATCAACACAGTTCCCAATAGAAGTATCAAGACTCAAAACAACCAAAGATACAAATGAGAAGAGTACCTTTCATACCTCCTTCCAACAAAGAAAGAAAACCTAGACTAGATCTGTTACAAACACTATTTTCCAAATCTATTTTGCACAAATAACAAGATTCACAAATATTTTACTTCATTCTAGTTCCAATGAGTTAAACACGATTCACCTCTATATTCAACAGAGAACAAAACCCTCATTTCATCATTGTTATCAACAGAGTTTCATTATTAGAAAAATACAAAGAACAATCCAAGCATGAATTCAAATAACCTTCAAAAATATAAAAACCATTTTTTTCAAGAGCAGAGTTGTTTTAATGAAGACGTTTAGTAAAAATCTAGAACAACTTAATGGGTAGAGCCTATCATGCCTGATAGAGCTTCTATCGATTCGTAGAATATTTCCAGTGAGCCTCCACACTTCCTCCTTTTCCAAATGAAGTCAACAACCCAAAATGTCTTCTTCTTATGCCTCTTATACCTCCATTGGATCAAAAATAGTCCAAAGGTGCCAAAAATAGTAATATATTGAAAACAGAACTGCTGGTTCGAAGAACCCAAAATCTCCATGCAGAGCAAAAATTGACATGAGAAAATGACCAAACAACCTCCCAAAATCCACTTGCATGTCTTCCAAGGTAGTTTCTTCGCCAAGTCCAAGACTCATTAATGCAAGGATGGCCAACTCTCCTACCTAAATATCCACGCCACCACCATCCAAAATTAGTGAGCTCAATTTCAACTAATGCATGCATTTTTAACTTTAGTGATGATGCCAGCTAGGAATTCCCTCCTTTCTCCATGCCTCCATCAAAACTGGCATGCCAAGTTCATAAATTCAAAAATCAAATCACTTTAATGACATAGAAATCATCGCCACCACCTCCCAATTTCCATGCGACCACTTAGGATCCCTTTTATTTTAACATTAGTTTAGGTTAGATAGACATTATCTTAGGATTTGACCTTTTCCTAGGTATATAATATTTACCTTAGGTCATTCAAAATTTCCATAGTTAAACATGCCATTAAAGATTAGGTCATAACCCATAGTAGTTCGAATTAGGTAATAGGTCATAGATAGGTCTTTCATTACCTTAGGTTATTTCCAAAACCCCACACCTGTAAAGCATAAAAACTTAGGTTAGGGTGCAAACATAAATAGTTTAGAAATAGGTCTAAGGTAGGTCCAATTTACCTTAGGTTAGTATCTAATTAGGATAGATATTTTCAACTTGGACTAAGGTTTTACTTAATAGTCCTGTAGTAGATCCTTATCCCTCTTACGCTATTCAAAGTGTTTTAAAAGATATTAATAAAAAGATCCAAGATCATAATTTACCAGAAAAATGAAAAGCAAGGACTCTAAAATAAGGATCCATAAAAATTGAAACATACAAAGACTCGGTCCCTTATTACCTTCCATTTCAGATTGTCGGTTTATCAACTGATCAGGTAAGAAAAACTGAAGCATACCTTGGATCAATGGAATTGATCCAAGGTTTTGCTATTATCAAAAGATAAGTATGCAAACAAAAATACGATTTAAAACCTTTGTAACTCAAGGAAGAACGGCTTCACTTCAAGCAACAACAACACAACAAAATGAATCCTTGAAAAAATAATTTATCCATTGCAAGCATGATTTCCAATAGTAAAAAAATACACCTTCTTAGGACAAATCACATATCAACATTTGCAATGTCAAGAGGAAAAGTTAACAGTTTGTCAAAGATGTTACATACTTCCCTCCTAAAAAGAATCATCATCCCGATGATTAACTTAGTTAAACCATTTGCATCAAGGACAAATCAAATTATTATCCTTCCTTTCATAGGTTCAAACAAAACTAGATTTTAAAATTCCATAATCAACATTAACGTAGTTGTCCATTTTAAATAATGTAATGTCTACCCAAAACTGGAAAATTTACTGACATAACAAGAATAAAATAATAAAACTTTATCAGTCATCAGAATCAATTTTGTTCAAACAAATACGGAAAATTAGTTTTCATATCTTCAAGATTTTCCCAAGTTGCACTCTCCTCGTTAAACTGATCCCACTGGACCTTACATTGGCTTATTTCACAATTTCTTAAGTGCAACTGGTGATTTTCCAAAGCACTCGTATGGGCTTAACCATGATTATTCATGGGTCTTGGACCTAAAAGGAATTCTAATTTAACACATGTGATAAATCTGAAACGTATTTCTTAAGCAAAGAAATATGGAAAACATCATGCATTCATGATAAAGTAGGAGGTAATGCTAAATGATAAGCTATAGGGTTGATTACTTCAACAATTTCAAAGGGTCCCACATAACGAGGTGATAACTTGGCAGCCTTGCCAAAAGTTATAGAACTCTTTTTTGTTTAACCCGAAGAAATACCTTCTCACCAAGTTCAAATTTCCTATCAACCCGCTTCAAGTCAGCATAACTCTTTTTCCTATCTGCATCTTCTTTCAAGCATTCATGAATCATTTTAACTTGTTGTTCCATTTCCGTAAGGATTTTAGGTCCAATTACCTCTCTATCCTCAATGTTGTCCCAACTAACAGGGGTTCTACATTTCCTTTTGTATAATGCTTCAAAAGGTGCCATCTTCAAAGAGGCATGATATGTATTATTATATGCAAACTCAAATAATGGAAGATATTATTCCCATTTATACTACTGATCCATGCAATACATTCGTAACATATCCTCTAGAATGTGAGTAACTCTTTCAGCTGTCCATCCATTTGCGTATGATATGAAGAACTGAAATTCAGCTTAGTTCCTAGGGCTGCATTAAGTTTTTTCCAAAACCTTGATGTCATTTGTCAATATCTATCCGATATGATCAATTCGGGTACTCCATGTAATCTAAAAATCTCATGCACAAATACTTTTTCTATAATAGGTGAGTCATCCTTAAGATTACCAGCAATAAAATGTGCTACCTTTTTAATTTTATCAACTACAGCTAGAATAACATCATGTTTATTTCTTGACATAGGCAACCCTTGAACAAAATCCATGCTTATCACTTGCCATTTGTACTATGGTATGTTGTGAGGATATAATAAACCAGTTGGATGCATATGCTCAGCTTTAACACATTGACATTCTAAACAATGAGTCACAAACTCAATCACATCCTTTTTCATCCTTTTCCAAAAATATTGTTGTTTTATATTAGCAAGCATCTTTGTAATACTAGGGTGTCCCGAAAAAGGTGAATTGTGAAATTCAGATAATAATTTCTTTCTTAATTCATCCAAAGAAAGGTATGAATACAATTTTTGAAACATGCGAGATTCCTTCATTATCAAAGTGATAACCTTTATACCTCATATCATTTGGATCTGCAGCAAGTGCTGTCTTTACTTGCTGAAAATAAGAATCATATTCCATAACACTTTTTACCTCATCTTTAAACTGAGTTCTCAACGTTAAAAGAGCATAAATGTGCTTCCTATGACTTAGAGCATCTGCTACTCTATTAGCCTTACCTTTAATGTAACTTATGTCAAAATCATATTGACATATAAATTCTAACTATCTTCGTTGTCTTGCATTCATATTTGGCTGAGTAAAAATATACTTCAACCAAGGATGATCAGTTTTTAGTTAAAAAGGTTTACCAAGAAGATAATGCCTCCATACTTGAAGTGCATGAATAATGGCAGCAAGCTCTAGATCATGTGGGCCACAATTCAACTCATGTAACTTGATTTCTCTACTTTCGTAAGCTATGCCATGATCATTTTGCAACAAAATACATTTGATTCCTTACCCCGGATGCATCTATTACAATAGTGAAGTCTCCATTAGGGTAAAGTACAACCAAAATAGGTGCTGAAGTTAACTGATCCTTCAAAGTTTTAAATACAGATTCACATTTTTCATTCCATACAAATTTCTTATCCTTTTTCTGTAATGAAGTTATTGGTGGAACAAATTTAGAGAAGTCTTTAACAAACTTCCTATAGTAACCAAAAAGACCCATGAATCTTCTAACTTCATGTACATTATTTGGTGCAGGCCACTCAGTTATAGCTACAATCTTAGAGGGATCTACAACTATTCCATTCTTGCTTATAACATGACCCAAATAGTGCACTTTCGTGTCATAGAAAGAACATTTAGACAACTTACCAAACAACCGTATCTTCCTCAAGACTTCTAAAACTATCTTCAAATGCTCATGGTGTTCTTCAATGCTTTTAGAGTATATGATAATATTGTCCAAGTATTCTTGAAAAATATTATTCATTAAATTTATAGGTGCATTGGTTAATCCAAATGGTAAGACCTGTGAATTCATAATGTCCATACCTTGTTCTAAAAGTTGTTTTATGAATGTCTTCATCTTTTATTTGCAACTAATGATATCCAGATCAAAGATCTATTTTGGAATACACCGATGCACCACGCATCCGATCAAATAAATCCTTAAAGAAATTCTCGAAGTGGATATTTGTTCTTAATCGTTTCCTTGTTTAACATCCTATAATCGATACAAAATCTAAGTGTTCCATCTTTCTTTTCACAAAGATTACCGGTGCTCCCCAAGGTGAGACACTCGGTCTAATCAAACCTTTAGACAAAAGTTCTTGCAACTGTGCCTTAAGCTCTACTAATTCAATAGTAGTCATCCTATAAGGTGCCTTAGAAATAGGTTCGGTTCCAGGTTTGATTTCAATCATGAAGTCAAATTCCCATTTGGGTGGAAGACCTGGTAATTCTTCCGGGAACACATCACTGTAGTTTCATAACAACAAATATATTTCAAGAAATCACTACTTTCTTCAGTAGATTCAGAAATTTTTACTGTATATAAGGTACAACCCTATTTTTGGCCTTTTTAAGTTGCATAGTTGACAATTTCCTAACTAAAATTTCACATTTTACACCCTGAATGTCTGTTGTTTTCTGTAGATCATCTAAAAAACTAATATGTTTTTCAAAATAGTCAAATTTTGCCTTATGCTCAGCTAGCTAATTAACACCTATGATTACATCATAAGACCCCAAAGAAGCAACATAAAGATCAACTTCTCGTGGAAAAACTAGGTAATTCAAGGACTACTCCAAAAAGACACATACTAACTATATGAACAACATTATTTCCATAATTTATAGCCCATGATTTATCCATTTTTCCATCTTCTTTTTTAATTTCTATGCTAATTTACTAGAAATAAAACATTTATTAGCTCCAATATCGAAAATAATAGTTATAGGTATGCCAAATAACTTACCGAAACCTCTAGGGGTGTGACTTTATTTTCAACCTACTTGTCACTATTGTAGCGTGTATCTTGTGCTACTAATTGCGATCATCCTTTTCAAAGGACATTGATTTGCATAATGATCATTGCCAAAGTTGTAACAGCCTCTACGGGTCCCCTTTTAGGCTCAAATGTATATCCATCTTTAAATTTATCATTCGAACCCCGTAGGACTTTGTCCGTTATTATTGTTCTTGACAAATTTATTTCATACATTAGCAATAGGTTTATTTGTTGTTGTTTTCTTGTTGTTATCCGTTACAAACTTATTTTTCATACCAAACTTCTTCCATGGTCCCTTCTTAGGTGCAAGAGATGATGAAGAGGAGTTTGGAACTTTCTTTCTGATTTCCTCCTTATGAGTAGAAATTGCTTTTAATTTTTGTTCCTACCTTATGGATTTTTCAACAACCCCTTCCATAGTGGTTGGGTTGTGAACATCAACCTCTCCTCCTATAATGGGATTTAATCCCATGATAAATTTATGTATCCTGAACTTCTCATCAGTTTGATACTGAGGTACATACTTAAGGAGTTTAGTAAACCACTCCCAAAGACTGTTATAGTTAATTAAGTTCTGAAATTCAGTCATTTTCCTATCATAATAGCGTTAAGCAGCCATCATTGCCTAAAATAACTTTTAAATTGATACCAAGTAATATTCATTTCATCAATGTTTAACTCATCCTTACAGCTGACCCACCATGAGGATGCTTCATGGGAAAGCTGATATGCTCCCCATATTGCCTTTGTTTCCTCTAAGAATTTCCTTATCACAAAGTAATTCTCCATTTCACTGAGTCAATTCTCATCCCCATCTCCTAATGTGGTGCCATCAAACTTAGGTGTAATTATCCTTTTATATCATTAATAAGTTCATCTCAGTTAGACAAGCTATCCAAGGCTTCTGTGATTTTAGCATCTCAGAACTCGACCGTTGGGTTTTCTTGGATGATACGGATACGTTGAGCTCATCTTTGGTGCCATGCATGCATTCACAAATCCAGATCACATACTAATATCTTCTCCATATCAACTGAGCTTGATTCTATCACTTGCCGATTTTAACGGATGATCCATTATCAACAACTCGTCCCTATTTCTTTTGTTATCACTCTACCATCTTACCCGATTCAACATTACTGGCAGAATGAGATATCATTTCGACTCAAATGGATTTATACACCATGACGAGTTTGATACATCACTTTGCATCTTGAGTTCTAACTATGGGAAATCTTGTGGATCTCAGTGTAGGTGATTCACAAAACTTTATGGGGAAAATTTTATAATTGTGATGGAATCCTACAAGTGATTTCCATCATATAAAAAAATGTGATTGATCTTATTTTACTCGAGCAGCTCAGAACTTTATCCAGCCATGCATCCCCATGTATAGGATTGGCTCGTTCCCACATCCATGAGATTGTTACATCGAGGCTCCATGGATCTGTTTTATCACTCATCTTTTTGTGCACTCAGAATTCTTTTTTTACTCCATGATCTAGAATCGACCTTTTCAGATCCCATATGCTCAACTTATACTTGCCAACATTGGTAATCCACCCCAAATCCTTATTACAAAAATTTGGTGCCACCTTAACTGTTTCACACCACTCTCTCGTTCATTCAATTCTCATGATGACTCTCCTAGTAAATCAGTAACTAACTCAGACTTCTTCTTTGCATGGAAGCCCCATGATGGCTTGCCATTATGAAATTTCCACCATGGCGATTAGTTAAATTTCTCCCACCTTGTAGAAATATCAACTTAGCTTGACATTGTCAAAATCCCCCGGCCATGCTCAGATGAATCCCCACGTTGCGAGGCATTTTTCTTGGTTATCCATAGTCAAAGTTTCATTTGTCCATTTGGTCACTAATCTTCGTAATTCTAGTGAGCGCGGGAATTTTACTTTTGTTTGCCATTGCTGAAAAATCGAGATGGTTCTAACTCAAACATTTCACACTCAACCGATTTTGTATTATCATTAAATTAGGCTTTGTAAGCTTCAAAATTAGCTCCATGTGAGCCCAAAATCATTTCTTTTTCCATATCAGAATGCCTGGGATGCTCACAATCCAACTCGATGTTGATTTTATGACCGAGCTCCCCTTTACTACTTGAGTTGATTCACCTAAGGAAACAATGAAAATTTCTTAACCGAGTTATTACCACGCATTGATTCATGCATGAGATCTCTTTAGATCATTTTTCCCACTCAGTTGACTAATTTTTAACATGATTCAATACACCGACATCCTCGCATAAAAAACAATGAGCTCGGTCAAGCGATCTTTGAGCTTTCAACTCATGGATTACATTGGCTAAGTCATCGCGTAGAGCTCGAGCTATGTCACCGACTTCGTGTATTATTTGAGTCCATCATTTCTACGAGCTTACTCACCTTTTGAGTGACTCAATCATTTATCCATTGAGTCATTCCATTTTAATCATAAACCATCTTGCATACCAGCTCGATGAGCTAGTGGGCGAGTTGGTTAGCTCAATTGCCCATTTGACCCCTTTTTTTATAGTTTCTCCCATTTTTTTAATTTCCTTAGAATTTTTAGGGTTAATGAGCCATGGGGGTTTGAATGTAGTGTCTTCGGGTTGGTTACACATTTTTTCAAATTTTCCTATTTTAAGTGGATGTGGGTCCATCAAGGCCAAAATTTTGTTCCAAGAAAACCTTAAATTCTCATCCCCGTGAATATTATTTAAACAAAAATTCATCCTAAAATGTTCCATGAATGCCTCTCATGTTTTGTGGGTCCAATTCACTCCCGTTGTCCATTTTTTCCTGAGGGCAAAAATGGATAATACTATCATCGTTTGTGAAAAAAATGTTTTTAGTATCACTTTAGAGTCCCTTGAGGTTTTCTTTGGAGTCTAATATTTATGCTTGGATTTGGATATTAGAGCTGGGGATGAATACTAGAGTTACATAGATGAGAATAATTTTGAGTGAGGTATTGCTATGTAGTTTTGGAAATTATTCTAAAAATAGATATTTCTATAAGTGTTTACTATTTTTTAAATAAAGAATAATCAATATTCATTTTGATTCTCAACAATAAAATAAGAGATTTAGATTGTTAGTTAGAGTTAGATAAGCTCTCTCCATATTTTGTGGAGATTGATGATTTTGGATAGATTGAAATCTTAGTTTATAAAGATGTATGCCTTAAAATAAGGAGGTGGTTGGAAGCATGGAATTATAAATGTAACCTCCCACACCAAAGAATGTAATCACCATTTTTATGATCAATTCAATATTCCATTTCGTCCATTTGTAAATAGTGTAGATTAAAATACTCTTCCGAGGAATGAGTTGGGAACTCATTCCAAGGAAGATGGATCTGTATATTTATGTTTATTTTTTTATTCTGTAATTAGTTTTATTGACTTTTTATTTATACAATGTAATTATCCTTCGATGTATAGTTTTTGTAAATCTGCATGTCTTTTATGTGTTTATTTTCAATTCTATAATTTTCCTTTCTTACAAGTTTTATTTCCTTTCATACAACGTGCAAATTAAATTTCTATAATGTGTGTTTTAATTTCATGCAATTTTTCTTTTTAATTCATGTAATTTGTGTTTCCTTTCATGCACATGTTTTACTTTCTGCAAAGTGTGTTGCTAATTCCTATAAAGTGTGTTTCTAATTTCTGCAAGTGTGGATTTTGGATAGAGGGGACCATTACCAAATATTTCTTTCTCCTTTTTCATATAGCCTTCAGAAACCAGCCCTAGATTGACATTATTAATGTTGAGGATTGAGGACCCTCATCATTTTGAGACCGTTGAGGATGAAAAAGAAGGAAGAAAAATTGAGTATATTACAAACATCTTTTGGCATATGATTTTAATGATGACAATCATTCCTTTAGGGATATTTTAGAAAATTAAAAACAACAAGATTTTTATGAGGATCCTTTATATATGGTTCATTTCCTATGAAAAAATAAGAGAAAGGAAACACAAGAAAATGTTGTTTTATAGAAAAAGTTTGTTAACGTAGTAGGAAACTCTCTACACAAGAACTTACTCGACAAAAATGAAGAGTAGCAGTAAATAATGCACACAATAACCTACTCTTACAAGAAAAGAAAAAAAGGAGTAGTAGGAGAAAATTTAATACAAGAACCTATGCTAGACTCTATCAAAAGGATAATAGGAAAACCTCCACACAAGAACCTGCTTATAAATCAATGCAAAAATAAATACAAGCAGCAAGAGGGGCTCCACACAAGAACATGTGCTTCAAAATAATAAATAATAATTGTACAAGAATATAATGGCATGCATGAGATTAGGCATGGGGGAGATGATGAGGCCAAAAATGAGCCATTTTATACAAGATTTGGCATTCTTTTTACTTTCATATATAAATTATATCTAAGTGTGATCTCGACTCTATACGCCCGACTATCCGTTTCTATACCCCGCCAACTCTCTTCCCGGCCCCCAGATAAGATATAGATAGGGGCCCCTCTATATATATGGGGGGGACCCCGGCCCATATAGAACTATCTGTTTCTCCTTCCTAGTTTTAGAAGAATCGGAATCCATCGATCTATATGGCTTGGCTCGGAGAACCAACAAACATGGAACCAACAGAATTCCAACGGTCCCTCTATCTATCTATATGGCCAGCGGTAATCTATATAGGGCCGATATCTCAGTTGAGATATCTATATAGGGCCAGATATGTAGATAGGGCCCCCCCTCTCTCTCTATCTCTCTTTAGATCTCTATCTTCACTCGAGCCTTGTCGGCCCCTATCCCCTCTCTATAGATTAGGATGAAATAAAGAGTATATATCATGGTTATTTCTTTATAATTCATTTTTATATTTCCATTAGCTATTTTGTAACGATTATTGGGAAAAGATGTAATTGTGCATATGCAGTCCATACTTCCTAATCCATCGACATCTATACTTCCTACCATAACATCTCCCATCATTGGAACCATTTCATCAAATATACGATATGGCTCTTACACTCATGCTACTACCACTTCACATGCTTCCACCGCTCCTCGTAGGCCTCTTCATCTTTGGTAGGTGATTTTTCTCACCTCATTACCTAATGATGCACTCATGTTCTTACAGTTCTTACATGATTGTTGAGGGATCTATTACAATAATAACCCCACTCAATCTTTTCACTATACACTTCATTGATCTATCTATCTATCTAGTGTATACTATCAAAGCATTCCCTATGATGCACTCTTGTTCTATGGTTCACACTTGACTATTAAGGAAAACTCACATCATACACAACACATTTCACACCTAGCATATTCACGACACATATTTCTAGCATCACACTACCCGATGATGCACTTTATTTCCATGGTTCATACTCGAATATTGAAGGGATAAATAAGAAATGAACTTCACCACATGCACTCACTCTCTACTCTCTATGATTAATTGATCATATATTTCTAGCGTACATCTCAAACCATTTCCCAATGATACACTTTTTTTCTATGGCTCATTCTTGATCACTTGAGGGGAATTTATAAATGAATATTTTCTCATACACATTCACTCAAGGGGCACACAACACCTATCACATTCGCATTACATACCATTCCATCTCACTCAATCACAACATACTACATATCTTGGTTTCACATTGTTCTTGTTTTCTTATACTCACATGTACACTTTGTTTCTTGTGTTAGACATATACCTTATGTCATTATATTTTCTATATACACATGTGCATTCACTTTCTCTCTAGTTGTGAAATCATAATTTACAAATATCATTGCATATCATGTTTATTTGGCATTGTACCTCTTACCGGTCCCACTCGGATCACGGGGCATCTACTTTCATACATACTACAGGTGTTATTGTTTCATTTTTAATTGCTTCCTATTCTTACTAAATTTATATTCCATATCATATCATACACACTTTGGCAAGAATGGATTTTGATCACTAAATATTAGCTACAACCAGCCTTGGAGGATCTTCAAAATCTCTCATATCATCTCCAAATATTGTTATTGCAACACTTCATTGGCTCCAAAGGTTCCTTCAATAGCTCTAGAAATGTTCAAAAATTGTATGAATAGATACTTAATCGTATGTTTAAGAAAAATTGAAAAATAATCATCAATAATATCTCTAAAACCAAATATGATCGCATATTGATTCCTCTAGAAAATTATGCAAGTTAAAAAAATCATCTTGATTCGAGTTCGGGGTCTATATAAATTAAGCAAGAAAATTCAAATAAATATTATGAGAGAGGTTTTTTTCATAATAATGAGTTTAAAAACCATCCTTCTAGTTTTCTACAATTTTTACTATTTGGAATAAATTTGACTTTTACTATGTGGCAAAGTCTGAGAAAAATTGTATCAGGACAACACCAAAAGTTGCATAATCAGATAACAAAAGGTCAAAGGGAAAATATGAGAGATATTTTTAGTCATAACAATGTGTTTAACAAAAACCTCCTCCTGATTTTATACAACTATCATCATTTGTGAAAAAATAGGTTTTAGTATCGCTTTAGAGTCTCCTTAGTTCGCTTCAAAGTTTCCTCGGTTTGTTTGAGTATAATATTTTTGCTTCGGAGTTGGATATTAGATATCGGGGATGAATAGTATATTTACAAAGATGAACATAACTCCAAGGCTAGTATTTTTATCTATTTTTGTAAGTTATTCTAGAAATAGATATTTCTATAAATGTTTATTATTTGTTAAATAAAGAAGAATTGATATTCATTTTATTCTCAACACTAAAATAAGAGAATCAAATTGTTAGTTAGAGTTAGATAAGATCTCTCCATTATTTTTGGATTTTGATGCTTTTTGGATAGATTAAAATATTAGTTGATAAAGATGTATGCCTTAAAATAAGGATATGGTTGGAAGCATGGAATTAAAAATGTAACCTCCTACACTAAAGAATGTAACTGCCATTTTTATGATCAATTCAAGATTCTATTACATCCATTTTATAAATAGTGTATATAAAATAGGTGCTATCAGCGAGGATAGGTGGGGTTGGTGTATAGAGAGTGATTTATATAGTTTGAGCATGGGGATTTAGAACTCAACATGCAAAGAGTAGCTTGGCATGCAAAGAGTATGAGGTATGAGTCGAGTCGCTACGGTGAATCAATGACATGGTTGGATTGGGGTTGTAAATAAGTAAGGGAGAGAGATGAAGGAACTCGACGAGTCATGTTAGTGACTCACTAAGGGAGGTGAGTAGGTTTAGATCATTGGAGTGGTTAAGAATGCGCTGATTGAGTCCTCAGAGAGTCGTTAATGTGACTCAACAAGTTAGGTAGAGGTTAAAGTGAGTGGTGGGGTGAGGAAAGTTTCATGTAGAACTCACTAAGTGGGTGGGTATGGAGTAACTCCCAGAACTCACTAAGTATTGGGTTATACTCCATATTGTTTGCTAAGAGAAAATAATTTGTAAAAGCTTATTTAATAAGAACTATGTTTTTAAAATCACCTTGGAATATAAATAGATTGAGAGAGACTTGATCTAATAATGTGTGTCTAATGGTATGGCTAAATGTTTTCCTATGGTAATTGTTTACCTAACTTGATGATTGATAAGTATTAAATTCTCCTACATAGTATGAGAGTGGGATTCAACATCCACTACTCAACAAGGTTCACCCATTACTCAATAAAATTTGAAAAATAATTCTCCTATATTAAGGAGTTACATCATTTGAAAAAATTCCATTCGTAAAAATTTAAGAAAAAATGCATGTAGGTGTTGTTAAATTTTCAAGTCACCTTGTCAATTTTGCCTTTTATTTGATTGATTCCTTGCAAAATTTTCCTTTTTTTACCAAAAATCATTTTTGAGAAATCAATCAAAAATTGTTTTAAGTATCAAAAATTTTCCTTTGTATTTCATATTTCGGGTTCAGAAACAAATTATAAATTGTTTCTCAAACCCTGAAACCTAAAATACAGAGAAAATTGTGTATTTTAGGTTTTATGTTCCAATTTACAATTTTTATGTAAATTGCAAATCTAATTCCAAAACCTGAAAATCAAAGAAGACAATGCATTTTGGGTTTCGAGTTTCTAATTGCAATTTACATGTAAATAAAAATTTGAATTCCAATACCTAGGACCTAACAAAGTTACAAAAGTGGGGTCAACTTTTGACGCATTAAATGACACCAACTCACACGTGTCAACTCTACGTGTAATTAACGCATTCTTTTTCTATTTAAAGTCTTAATTCCATGTCATTTTGACTGACAATTTGTACGCTCCATCTTGCTAAAAAAATTGACTTTGACCGTACCTTTTCACAATTTCTCATATGTTTTTGTGATTTCTCTTTCAACTCATTACATTTTTGGGTAATATCTAGTGTTTAAATGATTTTTACAAGTTTTTGTCATCATTTGAGGCATTTTTACCATATTTCTTAAGGATTTTAGGGTGTTCTTGTTTAATACTGGTGTTTTAGCTTTCCTTTTCAATATTTTTTCCTTATATTTTTCTTTAGTGTCCTTGTGGGCCCCTTTTATTTTCTTTTTTTTTTGGCTTATGTGATTTTAAGTTTCAGATCCAGATTTTCCCAAAAGAATGAAAAAATTTCAATCATGAGCTCCAAAGTGGAAGTTTGAGTTGCCAAAAATTACCAACATTTTTCCATAGTAAAAGTGGAGATTTTCACGTGCAAAACAAGCCTTAAACTCTGCCAAGTCTTTTTCGGATTCTAAGTTGTAAAACAAGTGCTGAATTTTTCCCAGTCTATTTCGGAGGTCAGGGATTACATAACAAGTGTCAAGTTTTGAAGAAGACCATTATGGGGGTGGGAGGTTGTAAAAAAGTTTTTAATTTTACCATGTGTATTTTGGAGGTGTGCTACTATTTTTCAAGACCCTAATTCTGCGGCTAGTTTCAAGTGTTTCGGGTAGCCTTGAGAGAATTTTTCCAAATCATATGACAAAATATTCATCAAATGGTAAATGAAAAATTATGTATATTTTCCAAAAGGTGGCTCCCATTTAAGTATCACATCAGACCTCAATAATATTGGAGACACTAATCTTGGTCACATTGATTTATCAAAATTCGGGAAAGAGTCGAGCTCTGTCTAAGTCTACTTGGATCAAGAGCATATATGACAGTGGAATTTTCCTAGATGTTTCCTTTCCATTTTTGATGTAATTCCAAGAATTTGTACTTGCATTAGTGGCACATTATTATTCAAAGTCCGAGACAGTAAAATATCAATATGTAATGGTAGTGATCGGGTTGGACAATGACTACTTGAGGTCTTTCTCAAACTCCGTGATGTTGAGGGTTATGAATCAATATCACCAGAATAATTCTTAAACATTAGAAAGGAATCTAGATACCTATATTAATGTCATTAATAAGAGTTTCCTTGCAAATCCTAAGCCAACGGTAACCATATTTCCAAAAATTATTCCTCTCTCAGACTTCATCCAAGAAGTTAATGATCTAATTACATTGTTTAATAAAGTTGTGGGACTTCCTTCTTCAAAATATTTTTAGGACTGGATGTATCAATACATTTCCACTATTCCTAAGAACTTCCATCTCATCAATGGGATGAACATATCAGTGATGCCATGCACACCTAATTTATGGAGGTTTAAACTATAGGAAACTTTTACATGACTTCTTATCTTGTATATGTCGTAGAAGGTATGAGAAATTATCCTATATTGACATTTGTTGATTCAAGAAACCAAGCAAAAATTTATGATTTCTATCCTCAATTTACGATGAAAGAAGGGGAAATACACTTTAGAAGAGTGAATGATGCTTTCATTTTTCCCTATGTACGTATCTTTGATAGAGACTTATATAATCATCTAATCTCAGATAGTGCATGAAATGTAGTTAGAATTTGGGGTTGTATCTTCTTATAATTGCCAAATTTCACGTATCTCAAATTTGGAGGATTTTCAAGTGCCCTTTATGAGCTACCAAGGTTACTAACTGACAAGTGGGTTTTGATGGAGTTACTTGTAATTGCTTCACCTACATAGTTATCTACCAGAGCAAGCACAAGACATGTGTTTAGTTCCCAATCACATTGGGTCAATACGTATGTGTATCATCTTACAAATAAAAAAATGTTGAGGAAGAGATGCAATAGATGATGATCAATACCTATCACCCATGATTAAGTTTTGATTTCTAGGTCTAGGGCATCATCAACGAAATTGGATTGGCTAGTGTTCACATACCTCAATTGGAGGATATATGGATTGAATCTATGGATGAAGTGGTCATACGAGAGAAGGATTATTGTAGGTTGACTCTCAAGGAGGTAAAAAGTACAAGACACAAATGTTCTTGAAGGCTTCCATGATGAATAATAAGTTTTGGGTCATTTTAAAAGAAAAATAATGTAAAATACCAACCACTACCTTCAATCAATTGGTCGATTCAAGAATGTATAGTCTCTAAGGATCATGTGATGAGTATTCTTAACCAGACCCACCAATGGTTACTTTCATTAGGAATTCTATCCAAGGTTTTAGAACATGCCTCTACTGCCACAACTTAGGTACAACCAGTGGTGGGCCAACCTACCAAACCAAAATGAGAAAATCTCACACCTAAGACTCGCATGATCAAATTTATGAGTAAAGGTGTTAGACCTTCTTCTTCTACTCCTACATAAGTAATAGATCTGAGTGTGTCTCCATATTCCACCACCCAAGGGTTGTACTCTCCTCTCCCACCTCCTCCCCCTTCTTCCTCATTTTTGGTTCTTCCTCCTCCTCCACCTTTCACACTTCCTCCAATCATGATTTCCATTCCTTCTCCTCCCATATCCCCTCCTCCCACTTTCACTACTTCCTCTCCTTTTATGGCTCATTTATTTTCCTCCCTTCCTTCCCTCTCATCTAGAGATAGCATGTATTTTAATTTTCCTTTAAGGACTCCTCTTCCTTAGTAGTCTCGACCACTTCTTCTATAATCACTCTTCATGTTTCATCCATACTTGTAGGTATCTTTTCCATCCCTCCTCTTTTTTTTCACTCGTTCTTTGCCACTCGTGTTTGTTATGGAAACTGACCTTTAAACACTAATTCCTTCCAATGCCATGGATTCATTTCCTTCTTGTCCTCTCAAAAATTATGTTTTATTCAAATCCTTCTTGGCTAAGTAGGAAGACTCCTAAGAAGAAACAAAATATATCTATTATTGATGACTTTGATCTCAACACTATATATTTAACTCCTCGGTGCCAACCAAAGAATCTAAAGGTCATATCTCACCTATCGGTTCATGAATAAAGAGAAATATGTGTTGATATTGTGAAACCTATTGCAGAAAAATAAAGATAAGACATTACGATAGTAGATTATAAAATTTCTAAGATCTCCTTAGGGAAATCCACTCATGAAGGGGCCAAGAAGGATGTCCAGATCACCATTAGAAACCTCTTGTATAAATTTGACAAAGATACGGTTACTAAGGATGAACTAAAGAACAAAGTGGAACAATTAATGACTATCCTTCATAAGATCACACAACCCACTCATTTCATTTCCCTTATGATTTCAAGAAAATATTTGACACCACTTCCTTCTATGTAGTTGATAAAATTGGTTAGCGAGGGTGTTGGGCCTCAAAATATTAGATAAGTGTCAAAGGGCACATGTACACATGGGGACAAGGGTTTAAGAAGGGTTTATGAGGAACCAAGGTGCGCATGTAAGGTAGGATAAAGGACCTAAGGACTTAGCTATATTCGGCATTCTGGAGGCACTTGAGGAAAAACGTGACCCGACTAGGCATGCTAAGTGGATAAGGTGCCATCTTGGAGACTTGGTGGTCAAGAAAATAATATTCCATGCATGGAAGGTTCTGAAAGACATCATTGCAGAAAGTGGAGATCTTAGAACAAAATAAGCATGCTCCATTGGAGGACCACCTGGATACTTGGCATGCGATTTTATCCTAGAGGAAGGTGTGGCGGTGGGTGCTAAACCTATTTATAGATATGTTGTAGAGCAAGAAAGATAGACCTAAATGGAGAAGAAGCCGATAACACAAAGTGCGAGATCATAAGGGAATGCATCAAGAGTATGATGCTACTGTAGTAAGGCTAGGATTTAGAGCATTAGTGTTAAGGGGTATAATGGATGTAATAGATCTTTGTATGGCGTTAGAATATGTAATAACATATGAACTATGAGGGAATAGTTAGAATATCACACTAGGGAAGATGTGCAAGATATAAATCAAGTCTTTTGTTATGTATGGTTTATATGTAATGTGGTTACTGATACTATGATCAATATGAATATATGGCTCTATTCTGAATATCTGGTTTAGGGGTGCAAACCCTAGTGTTATTTCCTTATATTTTATGACAAATCTATTCTTTGTATTTCATGCCATGATGTTTCTATTATTATTAAAAGATTGGGTATAAGGATATTATAGCTCATGTTATGCTTTTACATGAATATTCACTTCTTTTCAACTAATCCTCTAACAATGGCAAGACCCTCTCGAGTGCTCACATAAAGGAGGGGCTTGGTGCTTGCGCATGCCTCAATTAAGTGCTCGGCACCTGTTGGGTGATAAGATGACGCAATTAGGGTTAGAAGTTATTAGGTGGCTAGAAAATGACTACATCTTGGTTCCATTTCTAGGACCTCTTTTCAAATTTATTGTGAGAATGATCTGTGATGACAGAGCTCTTGACCTTGGATAGTGTCAAGGCATGGTTTAAGAGCACAGAGGATGAGTTTACTAAGAGATTTAGTACTGGACCTAATTTTGATGCACTTAAATGGGTAGAAGAACACTTGTATCATGAGATGTATGAGACCTTTTGCTACTTTCCAGTGGATTTGTATGAATGGTTTTCCCGTATGCATTGAGGTTAAGATGGTACTATAGATCTCACGTTTGGACCTAAGATGAATATCAGAGGCTGCAGGATGCTGATATGACTTGGACACATGTTGTTGATCATTGGTGGAAAAGAGTGCTAACCAATTATACCTGGAATACACTATTTCTACGTATTCTTGTCTTGAGGTTGTTGAGTTTGAGTTCTTAAGGGAGCCTAGAGGATCATTTATGTGTGCTATCCCTTTAGCTATGAATATCTTGATCATTACCATGAGTTTGGAATCATTCCCTATGGTCAACTAAGCTTCTTCTGAGTGTTGGGTGAGGAAGCTAGGGTTGAGGAAGATGCCATACATTACGGATGAAAGAGAGAAAGAGAGAGGAGAGACAAATCAAGTATAACAAAGAACGAGAAAGGGAGTGGCTAAACAATGTGAGGTTATGGGAGTGATGGATTTATGGAGGAATATGTTGTGGGAAGGAATTAAGGTTCACGCAAAGTACATGGAGCTCGAGCGGTTTGTGCTACCCCATCTCGGAAAGCACATAAAAGAGATCCCTTGACTTCCCGATAAGATTTCATCGCTTGGAGAAAGGAGAGAGTCGTCAAGCATCTGAATCTACCTAGTGACCAACCCATGCTTTGGTTAGTCTTCAAAATCAAGAGATATGTATTTCTAACATGGTTGGTATTAATAGGAGTGACCAATCTGCACTAGGAGATATAATTTCTCATTTGGTACATATATGGTTGCATAATCATTTCTTGTGTTTGGAGGAATATTTTCTAGATTGACATTTGTTTAAAGTGAAATTACGCAAAGCTTAGGTATCACGTATGGGAGTGGCATGGGACACACATCGGTAGTGATGCAATATCACAAACTAAATGGGCCTAATTTAGTGGGATATTGGGAATGATAGGTACAACCACTTCAGGTCCATTCATCGGCTCAAGAGGTGTATTTGGTGGTTTAGAATCCAAAGGACCTGATGGACCTAGTGGATCTTGTGGGTCAAGAGGGACATGACCTAATGGATCTATTGGATCTAGTGGTGGAGGTAAAAATGGAGGAAATCAAGGTTCTAGGTTAGGTAGACAATTACCTCAACCGCCTCAACAAGTATTCTTCAAGATGTATCTACACCTACCAGACTACAAAGGTGTTGAGAATGTTGTAGAGAAAGTACACAAGTGTGAACTGCTATAGCGTGTGAAGGGGATCACTACCCCATAGCAGAAGGAAATTTAGTTTGAAACAACATTGCAAGGACGCGTGCATAGTTGGTACCAAAATTATGACCCCCATCAGACAGTAGTGGATTACATCACGTTGCGGAATGCCTTCTTGGCTGAATTTCATATCTTTGAGTTTGAACATAAGAGCATCAGCGCACTGAAGGATACCCCACAAGGAATGGAAGAGAGTGTACTGGAGTACGAAGTTTGTTTCAAGAATCTCTTATCAAAACTATCATATGATATTCACCCATCTCAGGACGATCATTGGTTTTTTTGAGGATTGATAACATCGTTTAGGGAGTGATTTCACGAAAGACTTTTACATACCCACGCGAGGCCTTGTAGGCTTCCTTGCATGCTGAGTCTATCGTGAGGCATGGATACCGGTGTTAGGCCCTTCCTTGAGGCTCATATTTCGTAATGGTGAAGTAGCTGGAGAAGCTATCTGTGAACTCGATGATGAGACTCACAGTGGTCTATGGTGCATGGATTGTGAGGTAGAGGGGCATACAAAGGATAATTTCCCTAGGAGATTGGTACATGCCATGACAATGGACTATGAAATTTTCCATGGAGATCATGATGTAAGTATATGCCTTTGCTGCGAAAGGCACGATCTGTAAGAATGTGTCTTCTTTATTGCAAGATCTACAACTCTACTACCCATAACACCAAGGATTATAGATTAATTGACAGATAGATGACATCATTGATATTGTTGTGTGCTAAACCAGCCTCGTGAACAATTCTAAGGATAATGATCATCACTTTGAAGGGTGCATGAGATGGAGGGGCATGGGAGAGGCTTCCAAGGAGGATTTTGTGGTTGTGGAAACCATGGAAGAGGAAGAAGTGAGTTCTTGCATGGAACATGTTACAACTGTGGATCTGAACACTATAAGCAAGAATGCCCTGATATGCTACAATGCTCTTGGTGTGGGAAGAAGCATAAGTATGAGGAGTGTCTCCAGAGATATTTGAATATATGATCCAACAACACCAAAAATACAAATGCATCGGGATGGTAAGCATGAGGAAGGTCGATTCACAATGGATGCCACGGGTTGCACGTGAGTCGAACTATATCTGTACTAGTTACAATGTGAGTTGAGGTTGTGTGTGCAAGGGATATACCAAGGAAAATACCACTAGTTGTTAGAGAAGAGGTGGTGCATGGAAAGTATCCAGAACCTACTCATCAAAAGGAGGTATATCAAGAAACCATGGATGTGATTCGAATCCTACAAGGAGAGATCTAGTTCCTGAAAGAGTAGTCAAGACAATTAGAACAAAGGAAGAATTTTGAGGCTCCACAAAAGGATTTGGATGAGGTTAGAGAAGTATGCAAGATGTTGAGGTAAGAGAATATCATTCCCTTTTTAGGAGGATGGTTATGGAAGAAGGCACCACACGCTGGAGGAGGGCGAGAGAGGCGGGTTTTGCATGCTAACCTTGCTCCCCACAACCTTGATTATGAAAAGGAGATTACCTTGAATATTGTTATAGATGGATGGCTTCTAAGAAATATTTTGATTGATACTGGCATGCAATTCAATGTTATCACTCTAGATGCTTAACATCAGATGGGAGGGCCCCTATTACATCCATCTTTGAATGTAATGTATATGGCTAAAAATATGAAGGAAATTCCCATTGGTGTCTTGAAGGATGTCGTTATCACTATCCAAGGGGAAAAGTTCACTAGGGACTTGAAGTCTTATGGCTGGCTGAGATGGATAATTTACTGAGAATTTCTTGGGTGCCCTTGGTGTTATAAGAATAATGCTAACCTAAGGTTCAATAAGGGATACATAAGTTTTGAAAACAAGGAGGAGAGGGTCATCATCCCCTTAACCGATGGGAAAATAAGCACCATATCTGTGTGCCCTTGGGAGAAGAAGTTCTTGACGGGATGTATGTGTGCTCTATCGGACCCCGAGGTGATTCGCCCTATAGAAGGAGTTATCCGGTTTGAAGATGTTCGGTCCATGAGTGATAAAACTAGTCTTGCATGTGAAAATTGGATGCATGAGACTTATGAGATAATTGAGAGATAACAAAGAGGATTTTGATAAGGGTAATGAAGGCACACTCGAGTCAAGCACTTGGGAGGAAGACATTACCAATTTATTCTATAGGAGCCAACACTCGATGATTTATTACGAGAAATGGAGGCTTAGTGGAGAAATGAGATCGAAAGAAGAGGGATACTAAGCTATAAATTACTTGGGACCATAATGCGTTGGTGGGAAAAACACCGCGATATCCTTCTATAGTGATGTGAGGTAAGAATTGCATTCTCTATTAGGTTCTCCTAAAGCAATGCACCCACTAAAATTCAATACTACCATGGGAAGGAACTTGCCTTGTCCCACGTCCAAGAATGTGAGAAATCATGGATGGATAGAAATAAATGTTAGTATGTTAGCTTGAGGTTTATTTTCAAGATTCTAATGCATAGTAACTATGTTTATTACTTGTTTATCTCTTAGAATGATGATGTATTGATATTGATTTAGCTTTGTTGTAGGAATACTAGGTGTTAGTTCTAATATTCTTGAATTAGCTAAATAAATTCATGCATACATATGGTAGCCCAGTGGGAGGGGTCCTTAGTCCCTTAACATTTTAGCTTGAATTTTATTGTTTTTGGCTAACCTTTATATACACACATGGTAAATAATGTTCAATTTCTTAGAATTTTGCTAGTATTATATGTGTAGGTTTTCATTTAGAGATTTCATTCTAATGGGTTGTTAATTTCAAGCTAACTTACTAAAAATTGGAGTGTTTTGAGATTTTTGGTGTCTTTGGCCATATTTTGACTGCATGATGGGTGTAGGCACACGAAACCTAGTGCAAGCACACTAAACCTGGCACAAACACATGTCTCGGTGTAAACACTCTGTTTATATTGTACCTTCACTACTACTAGAAACCTGTCAAGCTAGCGCACATACCATAATCCTAGCGCAAGAATCTCTTGGGTGATGCAGGCACACTATGTGAGTTCTTATAACTCCTTTTCTCTACCCTGGAACACACGCCTAAATTTTGGTGCACATGCCTAAACCCTGGCGCACATACCATAATCCTAGCACAGGAATCTATCAGGTGGCAGACACACTATCTCGAGTTCTTATACATCCTTTTTGCTACCACGGCACACACCTAAACCCTGGTGCACATACCATAATCCCAAAGCAAGCATCTCTTGGGTGGCGCAAGCACATTTTCTGAGTTTCCATACCTCCTTTTGGCTACCCTAGTGCACAAACCTAAACCATGGCGCACATACCATCACCCTGGCATAGGCATCTCTCGGGTGGGCAGGGCATATGCACTATGGATTTAAGTTTACATAGAGGACATAGATTCCTAAACCACGTGCACATGTCCTAAACCACACACATGTGCTTCGGTCTGAGCTGGCGTATTACTTTTAGATTTGTGAAAAATTAGTTTCTAAGGTACTAACATCATTGCAGGTTTTATTTTGTTTGAATGGATATGCTAGACTAAACATAGGAATGAACCTTACATGTTAATTATAAGAGTAAGATCATGTATGCTCTTCCCTCGCACCTTTTGGGGTGATCTTGGGAATCAAAAATGATTCTTATGTCTTTTGTTGCTTTAAGAATATGTTGAATGTCCAAAATTGAGAAAATATGTATTTCATGTTTGAATTAAGTGTTTCCATTTGTTAAACTCTTGGATTTTGCATCGTGTATGCTCTTCTCTTGCATCTTAGGGTGATCTTGAGAATCAAAAATGATGTTTATTCATTTTATGGAAAAATACTAATCCATTATGTAGAACCACAAACACTTGTCAAAGAAAGGTGGAGTGAAACAAAACCAAACTACTAATACAGTTTCCGTGTAGGTTGCCAAAATGTGTTCAAGAAAACCACACCAAATTAAACAAGATAAAAAGCACACCACATTCAAAACACTATATTTGCAGGTTCGGATAAGGGTACGTCCCATCCGCTTAAAACTAGGACATAACCCTTTGGCATAAGCCTTAAGCTACAACAATGGGGGTGGTCCTAGGAACCCCAAAGTAGTCCACGTAAGAGGGAACCTTGTGGATGAAATGGGAAGTGCTCCACATAACCTACTTGACTAGTTTTTCCTTGTGAGTTAGCATTACCGATTTCAGTATGTATGGACGCCATTATTGATGATAGTACATCGATGGACGCACTAGTTTCCCATTATGCTTGAAGGGGGTAAAGTAAAGTTGAGATAATCCTAAATTATTCATTGTGAAATTTTGGGTAAATCAAGCTCGCTTAAGAAAAATTTGTAACACCTAGTTGAGAGAACCACCTATGAAGATATCTTTGACCAGGAGCCAACTTTGACCATTTCAAAACAGTTTTGAGTTGTGAGCCATTATTCATCACGAAATGTGGGAAGCATTACTTTTTCTTAGTTTTTCACTTACCCTAAGGTAAGGAAAAACTCTACTGAAGTAAGGCCAACATATTTCACCCAAATTGATCTACTTCCTTCACTTTTTTTTGACACTTTGTTGATCAAAAGAAGAGTGACTACCTTTGCATTATCAATTGATTGTTTCTACCACTTTTTTATCCATTTACGCCCATCCATGTTTGTGGCTGGGTTAGTTAAATGTCTAAAGTGTGTAGAGATGTTTTCACATCATTGGTATCCTTTGTGATCTTGATACCCAAGTCAGGATCGTCATCATAGTTAGGCTTGATTCATCATCTTGAATTTCCTCGGAAAGGTTACCTTGTTTATATCGTATCACTACAATTTTGGTATTTACATCTTGTTTCTTGTAAACTTGACCTAAATATCTACATTGTAAGGTTACGCTATACACATTTTAACAATTATTAGTTATACTATAAGATTTTAGTTTGATTCCATTACTACCTCAATTTTGAAAAGTGCTACATGTTACCACTTGTGTGTGTTATATCAATATCATCTTGATATCAATACCTTACTTTCTCGCAAAGTTTGGTTAACATATCTTGGTGACATTGTTGTGTCACTCACAATCATAACTCACACTTTTTGAGATATAGGTATTAATTGAATTTGGGCTTGCTTCTAGTATACCTTGTTAGGAGGTCGCATTAACTTCTTGTTATTACTTACACCTTGTTCATGTCTTTGAACTCGACATAAGTAGGGACATCTTGTTAATTATCTTATGACATCGACTACCTTTTTGAAACAAACCTAGGAAGTACTTCATTTGATTGATAGGCTTGATACCAAACATTGCATCACTGTTGACTTGTGCATTTTTAGGCCATCACTTTATCACATTGGTACTTTAACATTCATTATACTCATTCAATTCTTGACATTATTTTTACATTTCACTTAGGTTTGATAGAAAATATTTGAACACATTCATAGATACCTTAGTGAAACTATTTCACATCATGGCTCCTAAAACAAGATTAGGACTCAAAAGGTAGGCTTTGGAAACCAAACAAGTGCAAACTTGGGAAGCCTCAAACAAACAAGGGTCAAACCCTTTTATTGGCCATGATCTTGGGCCTTTATTCTCCATGGAAAAGAGGTAGAAGAAATGATAGATCATAGTGGTGATGAGTTAGAATCCCCACATGTGGAGTTTGACTTTGACCCCACCTTGTTAGATGAATTCCTTTTTAGAAACAAGGATCGGGTGTTTAGCACGAGTTGTAGAATTGGGATCCAAAATGCCTATTGAACAAGAAAAAATCCCACCTACAAATGATGCTAATGAAGAGGAGAAACCTCTTATTAATATGGATGATATCTTAACACATGGGCATGCTTCTACTTCTAACGTAGGAAATGATAATGTGGTGGGATATAGAATACCTTTCCTTAAAGTACCATGTAAAGTCAGGATAGAACACGAAAATGTTGAACAACCTCACAACATGAAGAAGAAGAGGAACCTTTGAAGAAGAAGTTACTATTCAACAACAAATTAGCAACCTTAGTCAATAATTAGCCTTGTTAACATCTCATATGTAAAAAATAAACAAACAAGAATGTACAAAAGACAAAACCTAAGGTCAAAATTAGTGAACTTCAACTAGACAATCAAGGAGAAGACAATATGGAACATCATCATGTATATATCCCTACTTCTCCTACCAAAGAACAATTACTCACTCAAGAAATGAAATCCATGAAAGTGACACTTACAAGCCTCCAAGAGAGCATTGTGGGGAATAGTAGAAAATATCAATATGAAGAGCTATGTCCTTATCCATTTGACAAAACTATGACACTTCAACCTTTCCTAAAAATTTTGACATGCTGAAATTTGACAAATCTAGAAGGAAGGGTGACCCACGAGACCATGTAAAATATTTTTATATGGCATTCCAAGAAGTGGCCTATAGTGACAACTACCTCATATGACTCTTTCCAAAGAGTCTAGGGGCCAAGCCTTAGAATGGTTTACTCGCTTACCTCGGGGTCTATTTTTACATGGCTTGAACTAGCAGAAAAGATTTTATGAACATTTCTCGTACAATATAGAAAGTGACATAACCATGGTAGACTTGTGTGGCACTAAACAATGTCCCAACAAAACATTTTCTAGCTTCCTACAAAGATGGAGAGGGATAGCCAGTCGCTTCCCCTATACATTCCCTGAAAAGTAGCTTGTGAGTATCTTTGTGCCCAATCTAAATCAGACATCACTTTCCACCTTCAAATGCATTGTGTTCACACTTTGAGGAGGTTATTGAAAAGGGAATTCAAATAGAGAAAGCCCTTATTGCCAAAGGAACTCTTAAATCACACTCTAAGGATAACCAAAAGTGTTAAACCTATGGAAAATCTGAAAATATTCAACAAAAACAAGAACGTGGTGGGAGATGGAATCACAGATTCCAAATGTGTGCAAATGGTTCAAACCTAGTCAACCTTTTAAACTGACCAAAGGACCTATTCAACCACCACCTAAACGTAGAATGTTCACTCCTCTCAATGAGCCTTTTTCGGTCATATTGAAACAATTGGATGTAGCTCACATGGTGACTTATCCCATGACACAACCCTTTGATGACAATGCTCCAAAACCATCATGGTACAAAGAGCATGACTATTGTGAATTACATCGTGTCAAGGGACACAAAAATAGACAAATGTCTATGACTTCATCACTACATCCAAGACCTCATTGACAATGGGGAGATAGAAGTGGACAACTGGAAAAAACTAGATGCCTAATGAAAATATGGGATATACAAAGAACCATTCCCTAAACATGGTAAGTTAGAGGAGCCAAATCCGGATCGAGGAGAGTCATCCTAGAGTTATAAAGTGGTGAATTATCTATATACCAAGAAAGACAATAATCATTATGATTCACTCATTGGTGTATCCACTCTCCTAGTGACCATGTGAACACCATTTGGATCAAGGGAAAGGATTACGTTGAGGTAATAATAAGGTGCACCCACCTCATGATTCTGGAACCCTCTCCATCGACCCCACAAAATGGTAGGTACAACCTTTTAGAACAACTTGAGAAGACATCTGCCAAGATTTCAATCTTGGATCTCCTCAAAATATCGAATGTACATAAGGACATTTTGTATAAAACTCTCAGAGGGTCAGGAGTTCCACTAGAAGTAGATCCTACACATCTTTAAGGTGTGTGGTAGCCAATATTGTACCAATTGAGCACATTTCCTTTAATCATAGGGAGATCCCTATTGAAGATCCAATGCATAATCTCCCCTTATATATTGAGGTATTTATTACCTGTCGAAAGATAAAATGAGTGCTTGTGGACAATGGATCAAGATTGAATATATGCACATTGAAATTAGTTAAGCAAATTGGGACATACAAAAGAAGACCTCGAGTCCCACATCATTACCATAACCACTTATGACAAATGTAGAAAGAGAGTCAGCTGGCACAATCACATTACCCATGGAAGTTGGACCCACTTGTCATCACATAAAGTTTCATGTCTTGGACTTGGAACTCCCATACAATATGCTTCTAGGCTGACCATGGATTCATGCCATGCAGGTTGTGCCATCAACATTCCATCAATGCATCAAACTAAAACATGAGGGACACACTATCATGATACAAGGAGATCAGAGCCCTTCGCTCACTATAGAGATCTCAATATTTTTACACGTAAGGGTGCCTATATGTGTCCCTCTATTGATATAGTTGTTCCTCTTCAATCAATATGAAGCCATGGAGTCCCTGAGTAGATTTAGATTCCCTTAGTTCTTGCACCCGTGGTGCCTCTACATCAACTTCCCCTTTTGATTCATGGGAGATGAAGGTTCTAGAATATGGTTGTGGGGAGTATAATGTGCAACAAGCTCTTTTAGTTTCAGACCTCTCATTGTCACCTAAAACTAGAGGCCGACCCAACTATCATTTCAGATGGCCTAGAGATGAGTGAACTATTGGGTCATTTTTACCTGGAGGGTTGCTTGCTGAAGAGAAATTGTTGGATCCACCTATGACTTGGGTCCCAGAAGATACTCAACCAACTTGCTACCAAATCCCTGAGTATGAGAAGTCTAGCTGAATGATGTATTCCATGGGCTACAAAGGTCTAGGATGCGGAAAGAATGAGCAAGGACCAAGAGAACCAGTTCCTCTCCCACATTTTAAGATGGAAAGGTATGACATCAGAATTTGACCCTATGGATCACACCCCAATGATCAAGATGCCACCTATTCGAGTGAAGATAGCTCTGACTATTTAGATAATGATACAGATTCCCACTATAGCCAATATGAGGATCTTTCCTCCACGAACCTATTCATGAATACCGTTGTCCTCACCATAACCCCTATTGAACCTAAAATTGACCTTGTTTACCCTTTCCTTGTTGAATGGGACCAAAAACGTCATGTGCCACTAGATCTCTTTGAAAATGATGAAGCCATTATAGAATTCATGGGCATTTGGGATACAATCCCCATTGGAGATCACAAAAGGGTTTCTACATTGACTTAGATACTGTGCCTACTTTGGAGAGGAAGTTGAGCTTTGTGGTCAACAAAATTTAAGAAAAAGTGAGGGAAAAAGTTCCAATGAAAATCCTGGAAAAATTCAAAGTCCAAGTCACACAGTGAAAACCTCTTTGAGGCACTTTGGCTGAAAAACAAGTACAAAAATCAATGGACAAGAAAAGTGACCACGCAAGGGTGAAAATCTCATAGAGACACCCTTGGAAGAAGATCTCAACCTTCCTCCCGATCCTACATGCGTATGGAGGATTTGTCAACAATGCTAGTAGAAGAGACCATTGATGTAAACATTGGCATGGAAGATGACCCAAAAGTGGTCAAGTTGGGAGCTTCGCTCTCACGAGAACAAAAACATTCACCATGCTTCTATGGGAATTTATAGATGTGTTCGCATGGTCCTATAAGGATATGTGGGCTTGGATCCAACTTTGGTAGTGCAAAACTTAGTTTGTACACGTAGATGCCAAGCCCATCAAGAAAAAATCAGAAAGATGCACCCGAGGGTGGCTCTCCTAGTTAAGGAAGAGTTAGAAAGATTCTCGTGTGCAGTAGGATTCATTCGACCCATTGATTACTCGAATGGATATCAAATATCGTCCATGTATAGAAGAAGCCTGTTGGGATCAAAATCTATATAGATTTTAGAGACATAAATAAGGCATGCCCAAAGGATGATTTTCCATTGCCTAATATTGATATGATTGTTGATTCAACTACGAGGATATGAAATGCTATCTCTTATGGATGGATTTTTAGGCTACAATCAGATCAAGATAGCTAATGAAGATCAACACAAGATGACCTTCACAACTCCCTGGGGTACTTTTTGTTATTAGGTAATGCCATTTGGCCTTAAAAATGTAGGAGAAACCTATCAAAGGGAAATGATGGTGATTTTCCATGATATGATCCATGACATCATGGAAGACTATGTGGATGATATCCTCGGGAAATCCAAGACAAGGGAAGATCACCCTGATATTTTGTGGTGTATCTTTGAATGCCTGTGGGAGTACAAGGTCCATTTGAACCCAAAGAAATGTGTGTTTGGCATCTTTGTCAAGAAATTTGCTTGGTTTCATTGTATCATGAAGAGGGATTGAGGTAGACCAGCTAAAGTTACTACTATTACTGAAATGCCTCCTCCCAAAAACATTAAACAACTACGTAGCTTAAGGGAAAGATACAGGCTATTCACCATTTCATTTCCCAACTTGCCGAAAAATGTCATTCATTCACTCATCTGCTAAAAAAGGATGTTGCCTTTATCTGGGGACCAGAGCAACAACAGGATTTCACCTTGCTTAAGTAGTACTTAGCCAATCCACTTGTCCTCATGCCTCCAACTCCTGGTGAGCCACTTACTTGTATATTTCTACCACACAATTTTTATTGGTGCATTGCTAGCCCAATATGACCTCGGCCATAAAGAAAAATTTGTGTACTATCTCAGTCATACTCTCATTTCTTACGAGCTCAACTACCCTTAGATTGAAAAAGCTTGTTTGGTTGTAGTTTTTACCTTCCAAAAACTTCACCATTACCTGTTAAATACTAAAACCAAGCTTATATCAAAAGTTGACCCGCTCAAATACCTGTTGTCTAAACCCACCCTTACGGTAGAATGGCTAACTGGATCATTTTGCTGAGTGAATTTGACATCAAGTTTGTGCACCAAAATTTGGTCAAGGGACATGTACTTGCTGATTAGTTAGCAGAAGCACCTTTATAAGGAACAGAACCTATGAATCTAGATCTTCCAGATGCTTCATTAATGTACATTGAGGAATCCATCATGTGGAAGTGCACTTTGATGGATCTTTTACTTTTCATGGTTTAGGGGTAGGTGTTGTACTAATTACTCCTTCTAGTGACCCCATACCTCAGGATTTTCACCTTGGTTTTCCTTGCATGAATAATATTGCAAGAGTATGAGGCACTCATCATTGCTGGGATGAAGCTTGTAATCAAATGGGACATTCATCATGTTAAGATCATTGGTGACTCACAGTTAATCATCAAACAAGTCAATGATGAGTACAAAGTCAAGGATGAGAAGCTCATCCCTTATAAGAAGTTGGTCAAAACTTTGAAAGAGTATTTTGTGCGTATCACATTTGAACAGATTCCAAGAGCACAAAATAGATCTATAGATGCTATGGAAACTATAGGTTCTATGCTACACATTCCACAGAAAGTAATGATATGCCTTTCTTTGTTGAAAATCTACCCACCTACATATGACATGCCAAGAATCTATCTGGCTTGTGATGTTGTTGGTCCCAATTCCCCATGGTATGAGCCCATCTTCACTTACCTTAAAGACAACACATTTCCCCTCGACATCTCCCATTTCAAAAAAAAATCCTTATCCACTAGATAGCCCATTATACCCTCTTAGGAGGTATGCTCTATCATCGTGGCTATGATGGGAATCTATTATGTTGTCTCGATACACAAAGTCAGTCCAAGTGATTAAAGAGGTGCATGAAGGGGTGTGTGGGGCCCACACAAATGGGATGGTTCTAGCCAAGAAATTGTTGAGAGTGGGCTACTATTGGCCTACCATGGAAACTGACTACTTCTAACTATGTGAGGAAGTGTGTACTCTATCAAAAGTATGGAAATTTCATCCATGCCCCATCACACCATTGCAACCCATCATGACCCCATGGCCATTTTCCAAATGGGGACTTGATTTAATAGGGAAGCTTACCCCTACTTCATCTAATGGCCACACCCACATCATTACAGCTACTGAATATTTTACCAAGTGGGTGGAAGTTGTCCCTTTGACCTATGTAATGGGTGCTCAGATCTCAAAGTTCATCATGAATCATCTTATTTTTTGATAGTATGGCATTCCTGCAGCCATAGTTACTGACAATGGAAAATCATTCAAGAACAAGACCGTGAAATATCTCTTGTCATTAGTTTCAAATAAGATTAAAGTGGTCTACACTGTATTACCCCCAAGGAAATGGACAGGCCGAGGCCACTAACAAGACTTTGGTTTGAATCATGGAAAAGATGGTAAGTAAGACAAGTCACAACTGGCATTTGCAAATCCACCCAGCTCTTTGGGCTTACAGGACCTCTATTCACACTCCTACTAGTGTGACACCCTATTCCCTAGTTTTTGGAATAGAGTCTATCATCCCATTAGAAATCGAGCTTCCCTCCCTATGAATTTCTCTTAGGGATTATCTGGACAAGGATGAGGATTACAGAGTGGCTAGACTGGAAGAGTTGGAACTCCTAGATGAGAAGTGCATCCGTGCCCTAAATCATCTTAAAGTGTATCAGAATAGAGTCTCTCATAATTACAACAAAAGGATCATACCTCGTCAGTTTGAGGTTGGAGATTTGGTCATGAAAGAAAATTAGTTCAACACAAGGGCGGAAAGAGAGAAGAAAGGAAAGTTTGAACCACATTGGTTAGGACCTTACGTCATTGTGTGTGGCCAAGTATTGCACAGAGCATACAAATTTCCCATCCTAATGGTGATGAGCTCCATAAACCTATGAATGCCATGCACCTTAAGTGGTTCTATGCTTAAACATGGCAAAAATCAAAAAAGAAAAAAAAAAAAGAGTAAAAATGATCAAAATACAAAAAAAAATTAAAATAAAGAAAAAAAAAAGAGAAAACAGGTCATCCATAAGTGAAAACCATGCAATTGTGGCACTTTGGATAAGTCCTTGGGTGAAAACCGATTTCCGGCGCCTTGGGAGGATTCATTGTTCACAAGCATCTTGCATCTGGAGGGTACTTTTACTTAGCCTAGGGCTAGTTCACATCTGCATCCGAGATTCCTTGAGCCTATTCTTGTCAAGCCTTGATCCGGATTTTTCTCCTATTGTTAATCTTGTGAAGGGATGGTCTTTTTCTATTCCCATCTAACGTTGGGGGCACTTCCGTGACTTCACCTTCCTATTCATAAACATGTGGCACCTGCCCTTGTATATTCCTCATCTAATGTTAGGGGCATCCACGTTTCTCGTTCCACTATGCATAACTTTGGAAAATTTGGAAAAACACAAAAACATTCAAAAATCTTAGAAAAAAAACATTCAAAAATTTCACAAAAAATCAAAACAAGAAAAGAAAATCAAAAATTTTAGAAAATCACAAAAAAAAAAACAATAGAAAATTGTTTCACAAAATCAAAACAATAGAAAATTGTTTTCACAAAAACAAAAACAATAGAAAATTGTTTCACAAAAATCAAAATAATAGAAAGGTGTTTCACAAAACAATCTTACAAAAACATAACTTTAGTTACTTATTTTATCTTGTTTCTTGCTTTGTTTGTTTGCTTGTATAGTTTTTCTTGTTTGTACATTTGTGTAGTTTATTTCTTAGACATACTTTGGTAAGTTTTTTTCTTTTCTTCTTAGATTAGATTCATTCTTACTTGTACATATGCAGTGTGTTTTTGCATGCTTGTAAATAATTGTACATAGTTGTGTTAATTCATGATTGTTGGCACTGTGTATTTTGTTAACATTTGATTGTGTTTTTGCTTGTTGCATGTACATTGTTTTGTTATCACATCATCATATCTCCATCAATATCATCACATCTAACATCATCTATACATCATATAAATAAAAATCTAAGTATACATCATACATGAATGCTAAGCTAATCATCACATATCATATCATCAATGGGGGAAAGAGGGATCACAAATATCAAAATCTATCCCCCACACCAATATCATCATGTCATCTCGTCCACTACTCTAAAGCATCACAAGTACAATCAATTGATATATCTATGGATCTATCATATCAAAATTAAAACACATGTGGTACAAACATCTCAACTATCATCATGATACATACACAATGTGAAATCAAATCATATAACATCATGACATATCCATCATCCATGCATCAATCACCAAAACAATAAAGGTCCATCATCTCATAACAATGGTGCCACATCAAAATGTCCATATATACAAGTATAATAGGTCTGTCTCATAAGAGATATACATCATCGATACAAAATGGGCCATCAAAGGGGCACAACTCAAGAATAATGCCTTCATCAGAGGTACATCAAAAATTCTATACATCGATCAAAAGAATAAAGCCTTCATCAAAGAGGCATGCATCAAAAAAAAATGGTACATCATATACATCTATCAGTATAACACCTTCATAAGAGGCATGTATATCATGATACAAATACAATCAAAGAACACAATGACAATCAAGGTTGACTGGAACCCTCAGAGGGAGTGGCTGGTCTACATAATGGAGGACCCATAACCTGTGTCCCACACAATCCTTGTAGGCTTCTCTCATGGCTGCTCCACTGATACCTATGGCCTCTCTGATCTCATCGATCCACTCAAACTATGACTATAGGTCGGTGCCCACTAGCCAGCTAGAACTGCCTCATAGTAGAGTGATGGTAATATGAGGCTCTACCCTCCACTTTGTAGCTAAGTCTCGATGAGTAGTTGATGTCACTACTATTATCCCATATGCATTGGAAGGATGCTACCTCTGCTTGATAATCATGCAACCTCGGCCTGGCCCACTGCTACTTGCTCTATGTGCAAGCCGATCTCTCTCAACTATATCATGGCCAGTAGCTAGGTCTCGAGCTATTGTAATAGGCTCATCACTGAGCCATCTGAGAGGCCATCTGACGTATCTACTGGAAATGTGTGGACCCATCTCCCCCCGACCGACTCAGGCTCTGGCTGGTCACTCTACTATCATCACTTTGCTAGAATATGAGATCGGCCCGATCTCACTTTGTGTCTGCCACCTGCTCTGCTGCCATACAACAATTGTATTGTAGGGCTAGCTAGGCTATACCCCTCAAGGCACACACAGAGCCTATCCTGTCCCAGCCCTGAACTATGTCCAATGGGGCCTATCCCTGATCTCACAATCTAATCCTGGGACCCTGTGCATGTCCCTATCCTGGCTGGCTCTTGTTGCCTCTGTCTCTGAGCCTATGTGTTGGACCTACCCATCTGTGTGTGACCCTTCCCATCAAATGGATCATCTGGGATCACATGCTACTATGTCATCTCCCTCATCACTACTGTGAGGGATCTCTATGGGGGCCCAAACACCTACCGCCCCATGCCTCATCTAGTATGGTCAACCACCATGGTAAAATAGTGGCATACCAACCCATGTAGTCAGGTGTGTGTACTGGTCTTTGATCTATCGGGGGTTGGGTCCCATGCCTATGGTACCACCTATAAAAAGCTATCCCTAGCTTGAGCCACTTGTATATGCATGGCCCCATGGCACCTCTCTCGCATCCCAATGAGCATACCAAAAATCTGGTTATGGAACCCCCTGAACCCTACCCTACCTGTTTCACTGACATCGGTCCACCATGTACAACTCTGTGATATAGCTATGACTACCTAGAAGGAAGTGCTCTACCACATAGATGCTAAGCTCCACTCCATCCTCGGGCCACTGTATATGCCTGTAAGGCCTCCATATAATGTCTCTATCCAAGTAGCTCATCAAACTCTCATTAGTAATAGTAGACACTTCCTAAGTTCCCTCGTACATGTCATCACCCACAGAAACCCAAGCCATGAATGTTGGCTCCTCCGGGACTCGGACATGCAATGCACCTATGGGGTGCCCGATCGCTATATGGTCCCAAGACCAAATTTGTAATAAGGAGGCTGGCCCCACCATCTTCTGATGGTGGTAGGTAATCAAGTGCAAATCCTAGTATAAATGTGCCAGTATGCACTGGCCCCAACAATATCACTCGCCACCATTGAATACTCCATGAACCAATGTGATCAAACCCATCGGAAAGGATGTCCCTATCTTATCAGTGAGAAAAAACCCACTGATAAGTGACATCAAGTAGAGTGGCCCCTGGTGTAAAGTCAGATTGGCTATACACTCATGTAATGAAACTATCATACCCTCATGGGGTATCTCATCATGGCCAAAAAGGTCATTGATCACTATTGTAATCCGACCAAAGTCACTCATATACTCGATCATCGAGCCTGTAATAGGCACATGTAGGATCCACCATACGTCCTCAATGTGATAGTCATCTCCCTATTGGGAGTCTGAAACACTGGCTCTCGTTGTGCCACCACTCAATCAAAGTGGTCAAGTAGGCCATGGTCTAGTGTAATAGAAGGCATGTGAGCTATAGGGCCTAGGCCCACCACCTCCAATAGTATCGCCATCACACCGATCTCATTCGGTGCATGCTCCCCTCCATCTCTCACTATGCGGGTGTGTCGCTCTCACATCTGTAACATGGGAAACCATGTCTCTGTAAAAACATGATATGTGTTAGACACTAACAATTTCTTCTAAGTCCTTCTATCATTCTTCTATCCTCCACTGATTTTTCTCTTTCTTCTAAACTACCATTTTTGACGTTTCCTCCCTCTTGTTTCTCCTAGGTGCCTGTGCCCCTTTTGAATGTGTGTGTGTGTGTGTGTACACATGTATGCATGTGTGCACACATGCATGTACACATATGTGTGCATGCATGCATACACATATGTGCTTCCCTTTAGGTGTGCGCACATGCGTGCATATGCCTAGGGACACTTGTGCCATGGTTTTTGGTCACTGTGTGTGTGCTAGTGTTTTCATGCATGCTGTGTGCATGTGTGCAGTGTCATATGTATGTGTGCATGAGATGTGCATACACCTTTTTAGGGCATATGCATGCATGTGCACATGTATATGTACATGCATACATGCACTTCGTGTACATGCGCCATGCATGGTGTGCCTATCATGCCCTACCCTACCTCTAACCTACTACTAAATGCATTAATTAGAGCATTAAATACAAAATTGACAAAAGATAGGTCGAGCTACTCATGAAGGAGCCATCATATGGCATGTGGGTGTACTCCCAAACTCTATCAAGCATGTCTCTGTGGTCTCATGCTCTCACCATGTCCTCGTCGCTATCGGGATCTCACGGTAAAAATTTGGCAAGCGGTCGGTAACAAATGAATTGGTCGCGATGATTTACCCCCTGGGGTATATTAAGCCATTTTCACCCACCTGTGGTGCCTGGAAGCTTGTTTTGACCACCATTGTCACTCTAATTCTTTCTTCTATTCACCATGAATAATTATTTTATTTAAATAATTATTTTTCTTTCATTTTTTCACCGTCTTTGGGGCATTTTTTGCCACCCGGTACCCCTTTCTTCTCACTAGGACAATTTTTATTGCCCCTAGGTGATTTCCTTTCCTCTACACACTCCATCGAATAATTTTTTTTATTAAATAATTATTTTATTAATTTTTCCATTATATGTTGGGGCATTATTTTTTTCATCTACTTCTTCTTCTTCTTCTCCCTGAAGCATTTCTTTTACATCTGGGAGATTCTTGTTGATTCTTCTACTTTCTTCTATGCATCCACCATCCACCAAATTTTGAAAACAAAAAAAAAATATATATATCCATATAAAAAAAAAAAAAAAAGCAAAATTCTCCACAAAATCCTAAAAATTATAAAACCTACAAAAATAGGTAAACCCACTCATAGCGGCTGAAACTCGTGTCTTACGCATGGTATTCTTTCCATATCTTTCTGGAAATTTCACATCTTCACGAGATCAAATGACTCGTGGATCATCAGATTTACAACCATTTTCAAAGCTAGCCTGCTTGCTTCATTAGTACTCTAGGGCACATATAGTTGTTTGGTACTATTTCATAGTGCACTACACTTTTTCATTGGATCTAGTGTCCTTCATCATCTTCCCTTGCATGTATCCTTTCTCGGGGCATCATTTTTAACCCTTTTCATCAATCATGAACATTTGGGGATCTTCAGCTTGATAAAAAACATTTTGTACAACCATCTTGACCATTGTTGGTTGGAATATGTGTGTTCGTACTTGTTTTCCTATTAAATGAGCTTGTTTCCTTCTCATATTGCATTTCTTTTTGTATGTTGCATTGAGTGGGCATTTCAGCAATGGAAAATTGTTCATAGTATGGCTTTTCATGTCATCCTACTTTTTCGTATGCTTATATTTTTAATAAGGACCGATGACGTAGATCTTTGGCAATATGATGACAATAAAGTTGTTTCAATACACTGGATGAAAGCTTTCTCTTTTCTTTCCATCTTCATTCCTCTTCTACATCATTCTCCTATCAACACTATTCTTCTTATTCACCTAGGGCATCTTGCTCCTACCCATTCTTCTATTTTCTTTCTCTCACCTTTTTCGATCATCGATCACCTTCTTTCATCACCCCATCGACACTCGAGGGGGCATCTATCACTTCTACTAATTTTTCTTCTACACTTTCAAAATTTATTTGTCTACTATCTTTGAAGTGGCGTCACTTATGCCACCCCAAAGAGGGGAAAATGTAGACACCTATAATTTAGCTCAAGCAATTTAAATACTTAAATTGCGCTAATTATACCCTTTCCCACAAATTGACGACATATCGTCAATATCACACATTTTCTCTCTTCTATCATCGTTAATTAATTACATTACGCTAGTTAATTAACTCTTCTATCCAACAATGATTAATGAACTTCATTAATCAATTCCCCTTTCTATCTAGATTAATTAATTATTTCTAATTAATTAAGCTCCCCTTTCTATCTATATTAATTAATTATTTCTAATTAATTAAGCTCCCCTTTCTATCTATATTAATTAATTATTTCTAATTAATTAATCCCCTTTCTATCTAGACTAATTAATTATTATTAATTAATTAGCTTTCTCTTCCATTAAATCAATAAATCATCATTTATTTGATTAAATCCCTCTCATAGTCTAAATCATGCTAATTATTCCTCTAAAAAGCTTCTATAAGCTTGCACACCTATTAATTAATCACTTGATTAATTAATAAAGCCCTTCAAACCCCATGGGTCACTAAAGGACAAACTAAACTCTCCTAAGGTTGACTCAACCCTTTCTAAACCCCCTTATCCACAACTAACCCAACATCTCTATTATCCCACATGTAAAGGGATGTAGAGATTCCTCTATCCATTGGGCTATATAAAGAGCCCTCCTCCTACCTTTACACTACACCTACTCCTTGATAAACAAAAGTGAGCATATAGTAAATACACTATAGCCATTTTTATCATCTTTGAGCATTTCTCCATTAGAGTGGAGCTAATCATCATCCTTTTGCATTCAAACAATCAAGTTAGTGTTGTGAAGAAAAATGGAGTTAATCAAGAAAGGCCTAATAAGCCATGGCTTGATGAACCTCCATCTTTGATCATCTTGGATCAAGCAACCACTATCTCCTTTTGATAGCTAAAAGATCTACATAGGTCTAGTTTATTGATTTAGCTTTCTAAAGAGTAGAGCAATAAATGTTAGTATGTTAGCTTGAGGTTTATTTTCAAGATTCTAATGCATAGTATTGATGTTTATTACTTGTTTAGCTCTTAGCATGATGATGTATTGATATTGATTTATAATATCCCTCAACATTAGGCGTAAGAAATCTATTCCTTAATACTCCATTTAAAGAAGGGACTTTCCTCTTGGGAAGCTATATTCATAGATTGAAGAATGTGACTGATGTGTTTTCCCACATAGTGGTCCAAGCATTTCAAGATTTTATCCATAAGTTTATTCAAGTCTACCTTGATGACTAGACAATATATGGACTAGTGAAAGACCATTGTGACAATTTTAGGTGATGTTTGAAAGATGTCGACATGATATCCCTCAACATTAAGAAGTGTTTTTAATACTCCATTTGGGATCCTCTTGGGGCATATCATATGCAAGGAAGGTTTTTGGTGGATCCCGCCAAAGTTTCTGTTATTGTGGGGTTGGGAGCCTACCAATCGAGCACAATGTATAGATTCCTTGGGCATACACTATCGAGAGGTTTATCAAGGGTTATGCCAAGATTTCCACACCATAAAAGTTACTAAAACACAAGAGTTCCTTTCACTAGGGATAGTCACAAAAGACGATGTTTGACACTTAGAAGGATAGAATTGTTATTGCGCCCATATTAAAGTTTCCCTCTTAGGATAAACCTTTCCACGTGCATGTTGATTCCTCGGGGACAACCATTAGAGGAGTCTTAGCACAACCTAGAAAAGGGATTATTGATAAAACCCTTTTCTTTGAAAGTAGGAAGTTGACACTAATAGAACATAATTACACCACTACTTAGCATGAAGAACTATCTATGATCTATGCATTTGCATAATTTCAGGCAATATCTGCTAGCAACACCCTTCATATTTTATACGAGATCACATGGCATTGAAGTAATTGGTTACTAAGCTCATGTTACAAGGTGTATATATCGATGGCTCTTGTTGTTTCAATAATTTGAGTTTTTAGTTGTGGTGAAACTAGGAAAGAGTAATTCGGGACACGATCACTTATCAAGGTTGAATCGGGGAAGATGCACAAAGCATTGAGGATGTTATAACAAACATGCAACTTTTTAGGTTGCTTTATGCATGTCCTACGAATTATAATATATTGTTGTGTTCCTCAAAATGGGTTTGACACGAGAAGGAATGAATGATTTATAAAGAAATCGGTTAGCTATACGCGTCGTGCCCTACATGATGATTGGTGGAGATTTATACAAGTTAGGTCTGATGAGGTTTTACACGATGTGTGTCTTGTAGCATGAGCGCATTACAATCATGGAGGAAGCACATGGTGGGATTTTAGGGGGAACTATGCATGGAATACCACCACATAGAATATCCTCTTGGAAAGGATTTGATGGGAAAGTATATACCAGGATTGCATTGAGTTTTGTAAGGCTTGTGACCATTGTCAATGCATTGGCAAGCCAAGAAGAAGGGATGAAATGCCCTTGAGGTCAATAGCTATTACAAAACCATTTGAAGACCGGGAAATTGATTTTTAGGACCAATTTCACCCACTACGCGAAGGATTGGTTCATGCTTTATATCATCACTTGCACTAATTAGTTAACAAGGTGGGTGGAGGAAGTGCTTACAAGGACTACAAAGTTTTGAAAGCTACTAGATTCTTATGGGATAACATAAATAACATATATGGATGTCCCTTAATCTTTACAAGTGTGAGGGTACACATTTTTGAATGAAACATTCAAGATTTTGTTGGCAGAGTTTATGGTGGCCCATCATAAGACTACCCCATATCACCCCACAAGCTAATGGAATTGCTGAGGCGTTTGAAAAAATTATGAGTTACGCATTGAAAAATATTTGAGATGTGGGAAGACAATATTGGGATGACAACGTATCATCCATCCTATGGGCATACAGGAAAACCTACAAGAGGTTGAACAAAGCCACACCATTTAATTGGTGTTTGGCGTAGAAGCTATTTTTTCGGTTAAATTCATGTTACCATCAATACATATTACACACGCATGAGGGTTAGGTGATGAACAAGTGCTTCAGGAAATTCTAGACAAATTAATGCGAGTTAGAAAAAGGTGATCACTTGCTAGATGGATTTAGATGACTGAAAAGGCACAAAAAAGCATGGCATGACAATCATATTAAAAAAAAATTCGAGGTTGGGAAGATGGTTTTGTTATATGACTCTAAATTTTGTGCCATCTTTGGAAGATGAAATTCCATTGGCTAGACCCACATATCATCTTGTACATCCTTGATTCAAGCACTTTCCATTTACAAGCGTTGGATGGGATGAGGTTACCAAGCCATTTCAATGGAAGTAGGTTGAAGCCCTACTAGAAATAAGTATTCCTTGTGTTCATAAATACGGTAGTATTTCCATTTAGTCTAGGATTTCCCTTAATGAATTTATTTTCCTTTTTTTCCCCTTCTCATCACTTGTTCCTTTTCTTTTTGTGTTGTTTTGTGCACTTTGTGCCTTTGGTAACCACTTATTACTTTCAAATGTTTGTGTAGGTGCAGAGGACCATGCATCTATTTTAGTTTGGGGTGGAGTAGTGCAAAGTGAAATAAAATTTGGTAGTGGAAGTTGTGTTTTAATGGCCTGGATTGAAGGATGAAAAACATGTAGTGTAGAAGAGTGTGTGTAGAAAAGGTGGACATAAGGAATTTTTGTATCAAGATAGCTTTACGAAGCGCATATGAAGGATGAGAAATGTAGGAACAACATGAGGTAGGAGAGGGAAAAAATAAGGTAAAGACAGAAGAAGTGCCTTCGGTGCTACAAGTGTGTGCATAAGAGTCTTTGGTCGATAAGGATTTTTATGCATCGAGAAGGTTGTAGAGATTTTTCATGCGAGATTGGGTGCATGGGTAGGAGTGCTTAAGATCAGATTTAGTGGAAAAAGTAACATTTAACACTAAGTACATTGGTAGGTGGAATAACATTTCTTTGCGGGAAATGAGAAAAAATCTATAAGTAGAAGGCCGAGGCATTATTGTTTACCTTGTTATTACGATATTGAAGAGCTCTTGCGAACTACGACATCATCCGCAAAGAAAAATTTTTGCGAGGGAGGAATTGTGAAAATATGAGTGCGTTACTAGTTTGAACAAAATAGAGTGGAAGGAGTGCATGGGCATCGGGAATAAGGTTTTAGTAGCATACACCATCTTGTGGAAGGATTGTCCAGGTTAGGGTTCTACAGCTAGGGCATGAGAGTAAAATGATTCTTGGCGAAGTTGAGCCACATATTTTAGCAGAGCAAGGAGAGAGGAGAAAGGAAGAGTTTGTTTTTAACGACAAGAAAAATGGTACCAAATCGAGCAATCGTATGACCAAATAAGGGCAAGGGAAAGGGGAAAAAAATTGCCACCACTAGTTTCAACGAAGAGTGGTATGCGGACATGCAATACCCAAATGGAGTGTTTCTTAGAAAGGAATGGGTATCCCATGTAAGGAAGATGGCGGTGAGGGATTACAACCATCACACAAACATCACCTTTGAGAAGGAGATGACATTAGAACTAGTTCACCCGGAGATAGATAAAAGTACACCGGAAGGAATGTCGATATATGATGATGAGGTGAAAGTAAAGTTGGAGAAGTTTGGGTTGATGTAATTTTATGAGTTTCCTACTTTGAAAAAATCGAGTGATTATACCAATTTTTGATGTCGTGCGTGCACAAGGACCACTTCTATTTTGCGAGGCTAAAGAATGCGCATAACCTCGCAGCTAATCTCTAAGTTTCTTGACCTTGTCTCCAAAGGGGAGCCACTAGATGATGACATGGAAGATAAGGAAGCCATAAAGGAGACAATCCAAGATTATGAATATAATCGGGGCTTGCGCTACTTTAATATAATATATATCTATGACCCATCTGATGAGGATGGTCATGCACTTGGTATCAAGATGAATGAACAAGATAGGTGGACACGGATAAATAAGGTTTGGTTGATTGTGTGCGGAGGATTTTAAGAGGAACCATCTATAACATGTCTACCTTTATTGCGAAGAAATCATCAACGTCATGCACGAAGGATAGAATACCATGTTTTGTAATTTCCTCCTCACCATCATCTTTTCAAAGATAGGAGTGCCCAATGGGCTATAGAATTTTATATGGGAGTATCTAAATTAATACCCTTCCCCCGCAAAAATATTTGAAAAGTACAATTGTGACACCATGACGGCCACCCATAAGGTGTGCACTGGAGAAATTGTACAAGAGGATGTGTGACACATTTAGAGCTAAATGGAGGATACCCAGATAATTACTATTTCTGGTTCAAGGAGAAGATAAGTTTACTATCTATAAACATTTATGCATTTTTAGATTCAATATGGGACCAATAGTCCATAGTGCAAACTACCTTTCTCTTTCATCGCACAATACTTTTAAGCAGGGGTCAATCATTTTAAAGAAGTAAAAATAATAAGGTTTGACCTCGAGAGAGGTAGAACAAGACAATCATGAACTACGAAGGAAGCTGGTATAGCCTAAGAAGCACACTTATTTGGATAAGTATGTCTCCCATGAGGTATTCATGAAAAAACCCGTTACACTACCAATTGTTGGAAGGACCGAAACAAGGGTATACCTATGGATCAGGCCCAAGTATGAGAAGATTTCCTAATTATAGAATGATGTATCCATCCCGAATACCATACCAAAAGGAATAAGGTCATGCAAGGAAGAGGGAGAGGGAAGAGGCACCGAGAAGAAAGCACCAAGTGTGAAGACAACACAATCTATGGACACGTTGGAGTCGGTGCGAAGACAAGTACATATGCATGGTGAAAGAATTCCCCCACTAAGGAAAAGGAAAAATCACTTGAGGAAGAGGCACGAGTAGTAAAGATCCTCCTACATAATAAAAATCACCAAGGAAGGAGTCGCCTGTAGAAGAAGAAGAAAAGGAAGAGTCTCCTATACTAGAATCACTAGTTAGGAAGAAGCAGAAGGTAGCAGAGAAGGTTGACTCAAAAGAAATGGAGAGCCTGGAGGCCTATAGAGGTGAAAGGGATGATGACAAGCATGAAGAGGCTCAAGACCATCGGTGTATGATGTGCACAACTTTGAAGATGAAGAAAATGAAGAAAAGGATGGAGAAGAGGAAGACACTCAAGGAAAAGGGGAGAGTGAAGAAGTGAATACTAAGGATCAAAGGACTCCAAGCCTCACCAAGGAACAAATAAAAGAGGCCACAGAAAGAGAAGTAGTGGGCATAATAAAGGATTTGGTGGAGTAGGAAGTGGAGCGCAACACTGATGAGATACTCAAAGAAATAGAGGAGGAAAGCATAGGAAAAGAGTATGAGAGCATGGGTGGAGATCCCATCTTAGCAATAAGCTTTCCAAAGGTAGTGCACATAGGAGGGAAGAGTGTGGTATCATTGCGGGAGTAGGGAATGAGTTACATCAATGATCCAAGTAAGGTCCTGCACACGTGCTTCTAGAGTATCATGCCAATAGACCAACTCCTTGCAAGGTATTCATTCAAAGAAGAAGGTGGGTACCCATAACGGAGGAAAATACTATCTTGGGCATTTGAGTCCCATGTTGATGAGCCCAAGTTCAAAGTCAACAAAGGGGCACTGATGAAGGTACTAGAGACCAAGGGAGTGAACCCCTAATAAATTCTCAGTAGTTATTCGATGAGATATTATATAACACCCTCAACAAGGTATTGATCGAGGTTGAGGTGAGACTCTTTGAAAGGAATGACAGAGTAAGGTTCCTAGAGGAAGAACTGGAGAAGAAGGAGGAACTTGTTGAGAAGAGCAAGGACTGAAGTAGGAAAAGCTAATCAACACATAATTAAAGAAAGAAAAAACTAAGGAGGAAAAGGAAAAGGTGTGTAAGGTGTACAAGAAGATTGAAATGATCACAGACACCATCACTTTGAAACACCTAGACCTAGAACCACCTGAGTAGAAATACGAGTCAACCTTGTAATGCTTGGAAGACTTAACCCGCATCCTTACCATGGAGAGGTGAATAATCACTTTAGAATCAACATAAGATATTTTGGTGCGCTAGAAGGAAGAAGAGAAGTTGAATATTGGGGAGATAGTGACACAATATTCGAACTCCTTTCCATTGTACATACCACCATGCACATGGTTGAGGCGTATGTATGATAATGCCAGCACCTGATAGGGAGAGATTAGCAAGTATATTACTTGCTACACATGAGGTGGATCTGAAAGAATTCCAAGAAAAAAGATAGGGAAACAAGGTAGATCAGGATAAGATCCTGGACGAGGTTGAAAATAAGATGGAATAAATCAAAAATTTGTGAGATTCAATCAAAAGTAGGCTCAAGGAGTTATACCCCTAGGTCACATGAAGAATGGATGTGCTTGACAACCTTAGCAAGAAGTTGGAAGGTATTGTTGATACATTGAACGCTAAGGGCGATAAACTAAGTTTTGAAGAGTTGAGCGCTCTAATGGGAAACCTAATCCAGCAAAGCGGGGGTGAAGTAGATGCATGGGAGAAAATTGAGGCAACAATGAGGAAGGATTTCCCACTCCTTTTATAAAGCAATAACAACATTCTTCATTCTTCATTCTTCCATTTCTCATTCTTCATTCCTTCATTCTTTATTCAAACTGTCTAAGTCCCACCATTCTTTATTCTTTGGAGGATCAGTATGTTTCAAGGATAGAGAACAAGCTTAGTGTGGGGTGATTTTGGGCCTCAAAATATTGTCTAAGTACCAAAGGGTGTATGCATGTGTGGGGCGGGAAGAAGAAGAAGGGCACACTGGGGGAAAATCATGTAGGAAAAGAGTTTAAGAAGGTTTTATGAGGAACAGGGTGCGCGTGCAAGGTAGGATAAATGATCTAAGGAATTAGCCATATTCAACATTCTAGAGGCACTTGAGGAAAAATGTGACTCAAATAGGTGTCGTTGAGTGGATAAGGTGTTATCCTAGAGACTTGGTGGTCAAGAAAATAATATTCCATGCATGGAAGGTTCCCAAAAGACATCATTGTAGAAAGTAGATAACTCGAAGCAGAATAAGTATGCTCCATTGGAGGACTACGGACACTTGGCATGTGATCCGCTTCAGAGGAAGGCATGGTGGTGGGTGCTAAACCTATTTATAGAGATGCTCTAGAGCAAGGAAGACACACCTGAATGGAGAAGAAGCCGATAGACAACAGGTGTGAGATCATAAGGGAATGCATCAAGAGTATGATGTTGCAGTAAGGATAGGATTTAGAGCATTAGTGCTAAGGGGTATAATGGATGTAATAGGCCTCTGTATGGCATTAGAATATGTAATAAGGGATGAACTGGGAGGGCATAGTTAGAATATCACACCAGGGAAGATCTGCAGGAGATAATTCTAAAGTCTTTTGTTATGTATGGTCTGTTATGACCCTTTTGAATGTAATGTGGTTACTAATACTATGATCAATATGAATATATGGCTCTATTCTGAATATCTAGTTTAGGGGTGTAAACCCTAGTGTTATTTCCTTATATTTTATGACATATTTGTTCTTTGTATTTCATTCCATGATGTTTCTCTTATTATTAAAATCTTGGGTATAAGTATATGATAGCTCATGTTGTGCTTTTACATGAATATTCACTTCTCTACAACTAATCCTATAACAATGGCAAGATCTTCTCATAATGCTCACATAAAGGATGGGCTCAGCTCCCGCACATGCTTTGGGTGAGTTCCCAAATGCCCGATTAGGTGATAGGTCGGTGGGCATGGGGCTAGAAGTTAGTAGGTGAGTAGAAAAATGACTACAAAGGGTGAGTATTTGGGGCTTGGATAGATCATCCGATCTCGAGAATAAGGACGGGTGATTAGAGACATTGTCAAAATATACAAGGATCTTGAAAAGAAGAAAGATATTGTGACAATATGTTCACTATCTTGGGAGATGAGTGTGATAATTGGGAGCTTACTTTGGAAACATGGAAATAATTGTGGAAAATGAACCCCAATATTCTTGTCAACAAAGGGGTCACTTATGATTCCTCTAATCTCTTTGAATATTATGAGGCCATTGAATTCTATATACAAATGCTTAAATAAACCACCCAAAAGTTGGGAGATGCCAGGAATGATGGGGTTGATTCCAATGATGATATCACTAATGAATTTGACAAAATTCAATGCAAATTTTAGGATAATGATGTGAACATACTCCCATCGATGACATGGTACCTAAATTCTAGAACTTAGTTGAGGAAGGTATGTGAGAAGATCACAATTTTTATCTTTAATCTATTGAGAAGTCGGTGCTTTATCAAGGATTTCTAGGCTAGCTCTAGAAGAACATGAACAAGGTTAAAAGAGTGCATGTAATATTGAGTCGTGCAACGGATTCTACAAAAAAATTTAATAAATATGCATGCATACCTGATGATAAATAAGCATGAGAAATAATTAAATGATTTCTTGATTATCGACATAAGTAAGCTCGAGAGGAAACCAAGGAAATTGATACAGATAAGGGCACACAGGAAAAGATATGCGCCAATTCCAACTGAGTTTTTTGCTGCCATTTTTTCACATTCCTCTAGCCATAGTCCACCATTTCAAATTCCAGGTTTGACCCGATCAAATTTGTACAATTGCACTGGCTATTTTCGAGGAGGAATTATTCATAATTGTAAATGCATCTTATTTTTAGAATGTAATTAGTTAAGAAGACTAGCGAATATTTCTCAACCTTCTTATCTATATATAGAAGGATACATTATGTATTTAAGGAATTTTTGATCTATTGTATAAAGAGGCTCTTCCCTTTTGAGCACTTGTATACAGGCTTAAGCCTTAATATTATTTATGTAGAACTAATATTTAGCCTTCTTCCACTTCTATGTGTTATGTATATTGATGGTGAATTTTTACTTGTGAAACTTTATTTCCTAGTACTTGCATAATCCATTTTACCTTCATATGAAGTTAATTATTCTCTTAGAAAGTTGTATGTTGTGACAAACAAAGCTTATATGTGATAGTTGTGGAATTGCATATGAATCCCTTCTATTATTGTTTAAGTTTCTAACCTTCATACAAAGTACTTATGTTAAGAGGTAAATATATGAAGTTGTGTATGTTTTTATCCTTTTGTTAAGTATTATGTTCTTGCATAAACTTATCATTTTGTTCCTTAACTATTGGTGCATCACCACTTTATTTTATTCAGTTATACTTATTCCTTTTCTTTAAAAATATTTCAATAACTATATTTTATTTCCAGATATCATAGGTTTTGCATCCTAGTATTTCATCAAATGCACATATTTTAGTAGGAAGCTAGCATGTTCTAGAGGTTAATCCCAAGGATCTAAGGTCCCGGACACTTGGGGATGTTCCCTTGTTTCATTGGATCATCGACGATCTAGTAGGTGCATGATCGAGTGACAATAGTTCTTATTGGTGGGAAAAAGGTCTTGTTTACAATTACATTGTAGAAGTTTTGGTGTAAATATCATTGTATTGGAATGTAACTCACCTCCATATCCCCTCCCACTTAACGGGGCAAGTTGCGATACATAATTTGACTTTTTGCATCGATTTTATATCTTAACTCGACCTCGGCATCACGATTTCCTTGACTCAAAGCACATTCAAATCATTTAAATAAACATTCAAAAGCGAGGATCTACATACACTCGACTCATGGCTCGAAGAGCTCCTCAAGAAACTAACCCTGTTTCATAACCCAAATTATCTTCTAGAGACTCCTATTCAGGCGAGGTGACCCCTCTTGAGTTACACCTTTAGATCGGCGAAAGCAGACTCAACTTTCCCTCATGAGCACCATAACACATAAGTCAACACTATTTTCTAAAGGTATATTTGTCTCTTGATCAATCCACATGTTGGATCCTCAAAATTTTCATTCCTCGAATTATATGTAACTCAACCCTTATTCGCCAAAAGGCATCCACCTTTGAAGATGCCCTTACTGGAAAGTGTCAAATTCCAGTGAATGTTTCTAGCAATCAATTTATGTCACATTAATCAGTCTTCTTTGGAATCGAATTTGCTGAAAACCATTTGTTTTTGGGTGGATCTTCAAAATTTATGGTGCTTCCACTTTTTCACTTTTCTATTCAGGCATAGTTAATGTTTTGTTGATGTATAAATAAGAATTGTATCGTCAGTTTCATAATATATTTTAATGTTTTTCAGTGACATTTTATTTTTCATTGGCCTTCTTTTATGGGTAGTAGCATAGCATTGACATAAAGGAACCTAACCTTCATGGTCTCCCTACTTTCCATCTCATGATATTTAATTGAACTTTGCATTAGTCTTTATTCTCTAGGGTTACTCTTTTCGATGAGAAAATGTAATCACCACAAATTGTAAAGATTACTTTAAATATTTTCCATGGTTAGATAAAATTAAGTTTACCCTATAGATCATGCTTAAATAAGCACAAAATATTACTTATATATTTCAATAATGCTATGGAAATTTTAAGAGCTACCTAATCCTATTTAGGTAAAATAGAAGAAGATGTCGATTGAACTTATCCCTCAAATAGTTAGAACAAGGAATTTTGTTGGTAGATAGATGAGGACGGTTTTCAATTATTACTCCACATCTTTTCCAATTGAAATTTGGTTCAACACAAGCTTCAACCCATAGGATCCATACAATGCTATTAATCAACGTGCCCCAGAGTGGGATATTCATATGTTTCTTGTTGGGACAATTGACATTGATAGTAAAAACAAACTAAAATTAAATAGTGTTTCACCAAATGCAACAAAATGAGATATTCAACCCAATTAGCTCACCTTCTCCAACATACTCACAAGTCATAGCAAAATAAGAGCTTACCAACATTGTGTGGACATCCATCGAGTCATAATAGGAAGTATTTTTTGTCAATTGTTGTAGTTGCCCAACATAGTTCACTCCTCATCACACGAACTTAAAACAATTTATGATAACATATATTACACTTTGTGAATTAAAACTCTATGTACATTTTCCTATAGAAGGGGGATCCATAAATATCTCGGTGGGTGGTGCTTTGAGAAACCTTAGGAGCATTTTAATAGTTTTAAGGTTCCATGACTTCTTATTAATTTCCTCAACAATGCTACTTGAGATATTATAAGATCCAATTAGATTTTTATGGTTATTTGTAGGAAAATAAAATCATATTTCTCTCTAAAATCACCAAAAAATAATGGTGGGAATGCATATTAGATTCTATCATCCCTAAACTATAGGAGAAAAATCCCAACCCCCTCTCTCCAGCCATATATTAAGTTTAGGGAGCTAAAAAAGTGGAACTCCTGTTTTTTAGGCCTAGATTTTATTATTTCCCATAGCTGGCTTTAAAAATAAGCATGAGACCTTCTGCTGTAAGAAAATGGGATCTCAAGCCCCTTCATGGGACCATGCCCTAAAAGATTGAATATTCTTATCCTCTCGATGTAATTTGCAAATCATGAGCAATTACTAGTCTATCCAATCTTAGGATCGAATAGGATTCAAATCATCATGAGCTTAATTCCAAAGCTCTCAAACTACCACATGCCCTCCGTATCAAAGACTCAACTCTTGGATTCATCTTGTGTCTCACCTCCCTGATTTTCATAATTTTCTTTAAACAACTTGATGAATATCATACTTCCTATTGTGGATGACATAAATATTGGATTTTTCATTAACAACTTGCTCGGCTCAAAGTTGGTCCAATATAGGTTCAATCACAAAGTTAACTTGTCTCGGTGAAGATTGATCTAGCTACATCCTATTTCTAATGGAAACTCAAATAAACACCTCAACCCAACTCATGATCTTGATAGAGATCCTTATTTTGAAGAATCTCGGCTCTCTATCTTAATTTTGTGCTTCATCCCCAGCTCCTCTTTTAACACTTTGATCACTCACACTAACCAAATCAAGAATCTACATTCAACCTCACCAATTGAGATCCTAGCATAGCCTTGTAAGTTACTACTCCATTTGGTCTTGATCCACTTCTCCTCGACCTCTATAGAATAAACAAGCAATTCATAGAGGCTCTAAACAAAGAGACTTGGGAAAAGTGATAAAACACCTCCTACACAAACCCTAATAATCAAGGTCTGTCACCTTAACTTTTTGGAGACGTATCCGATGATAATTTTAACATTTCCATGGTCCATGAAATTCGATAACATATTTATGAGATTAACTTTCTAATATTTTTCAACACATTTCAATGTGTGTCCTTTAGTAGGGGGTCTGGTCTGATATGTGGTCAACCTCCTCATAATAAACATTCTATTATTTCTCTTTGTCATATCTTCCTACCTTAATCTCCTTTCCCTACGGTTTGAAAATGAGATGATTTTCTTTGAATTTTGAGCACTTCAACAAGACAATAAATTTGTGGAAGAGAAAATCAAAATCGAAAGGAAAATTTCACTTTTATGCTTCATCGTTCACAACAAGCATGCCCTTATACAATCCATGTGAAAGAAACTTGTTAGCCTACAACATCAACCTTATAATGTGAATGTACAAAACCCTACTTTTAGTCAAAATTTATGATGCAGAGGTGTAAACATTTACTATGAATTTAACAAATGAAGGAGGATCAATCAACAATCTACACTTAAGCTTTGTAGATGAGGATCTTCACCAAGAAGACCAAAAAGGCTTATACATGCAATAATTGATCAAATTCACCTAAAATTTCTCTATAATCCACTCTAATGTATTCTATACCCCTACATTGAATGTCAAATCATTCATAAAATCGATCTCTTTTCATGAAAAATGCACTTACTCTTACCAATCTTCAAGTTGACTTCACTAGATCTTACTCTCCTTTGGCTCAAAACTGTCATATTTTGGTCTTTTTAGCCTTCACCAATGTTTCCTCCTCATTTACCTTGTTTCACATCTTCAAAAAGTGTTATATCAATCACTAATTTGACTCGAAAGGATTCAAAACTTCACATATCTTGTCAAAACTTCCCTTGTAGTTCCTTAAGACAATTTACTTTGCGTAGTTCATGGTTAGGATGAACTAGAAATACCCACAACAAAGTGAAAACTCTTTCAAGGACCCTTTATCCCTAATAAGGTATGGTGTAAAATTCATGACCTGACTCTCTTCCCTCTTCTTACAATCTCTCATTCTTCCTTTGTAGCCTTCAAACTCTTACTAGCCCTATTTTTTGACATTTTTAGGCCTAAATTTCATCTCAAGAGGTTTCAAACCACAACCAAATCATATCTAAGCACCCATTTACATGTTCTAACTGTCCATAAAGCTAAAAATTGAATTCCATCTTAAACCCTACTTCCTATGTCACCGACCTCTCTAAATAGGTCTCTTCCTTGTATTAATCTACCCAAGACTATATTGTCATGAATAACTCCTAATTACCTCTCACTTTGATCTTAATTCCTCATGAATATGTCTAGGGACTTATTCAATATGATTCATATCTATTTTCAATAATTTTACATGGTTCATTTGTGAGAAATTGGGGTTTAGATTCCAAACCCTAGGTATGTCATGTGCAATCTTGAGAGGGTAAATTTGTTATAACTTTCTCCATGTTTTCTTTCATAACCTCAATTTTTATCCCTAGATTTTTTTCCCTATTCTCCTCATGTTCCTCTTACTAGTGAGACATGTTGAATCACTAAATTATGAAAACCACTTAATCTTCCCTTATCCTGCCTATAGGTGACTATACAAACTTCAAGCTTCAAACCTCCTTCACAAATATTCTTGTATGCTTATGTTCTTTTCATTATATTCATATCCCACTCTATTATCACATGAAGATAACATGCATCTCTTATACAACTATCATATTAACAAAAATATTATATTGGTTCAAATCTGTGAAAGCACATTCCAGCTCACTTACATGCATGAAGTACTTGATATAAATCCTGGAATGGCTTAACATCAAAATTATATCATGCATGTATCATTAAAAAGCTATATCACCTAATCCCATATCACATAGCAAGTATAATTTCAAACACGGTCATATTTATGTAGACATAGTCCATACATTTACTTGCATGTTAAAAACAGGTATTCATAATCTAAATCCACTGAAATATTTCATGAAATATGAGAAAGATTCTTCACATGATCTTAAGAAGGATTTCAATCTCACAAATGGCTCTTTATCATTCACATCCCAATAACTTTAACAATGCACAATTTGTAAATAGAGTTTATTTCATTAAACTATACTTTACATACAAAATTTCATGCTTCTCTTAGTCCTTCTCTCCTCAATCTCAAGGATTCTTTATTTTTCCCTCTCTCACCTTCTTCGAAGGTCTTCTCCTTTCCTTCCGACTGAACCTATAAATCTAATACATATTCTTTAATGTAACTCACTCTTGTAAAAGTAACTAAGCTCGCTTGGTTTCTCATTCCCATACATATCATTATAAGGTCTTTTTACATCATTTGAGACATTATTCACTCATATTCACATAGGACCTACTTATAACGTGCTTATATGTTCACATACACCCTATGACTCACTCATACCCACTTTAACCATCAAAACACATTTTTCACTTCTTAACAAGACTTTTCTTCACTTCATAAGTTTTAGAAATTTGAATCTAGAAATGGAGGGAAAACCTATCACTTGAAATTTTGAGCCACTTAACCATCTAAAACTCCCTCTCATGACCTCTACACATTCTAACACACTTATTACAACCATAAATAAAGAGAAATTCCCATTTTTATGGTTATTAGATGATGCCCCTACATCAATTTAGCCACTTCTTCCACACCTACTATCCTAAATATTTTGGTATTTTAGTATGTTCCTATTGCAACTTATGCTAGTATGCATGTTTCTCTTATTACAACTTTTACTTATGAATATATGCCTATTATAGTTACACATTATATTTATCATATTTCAAATCCACCGCTTCTCTTTCTGGATCTTTTGAGAAGTATATTATTGTTTTTGGTTATCGAATGCTCCATTCCATGGGTTCCCTTCTCTGTCTCTTTTGAAAAAGGAATAAAATAGGTTTCAAAAGAACCATTAACGACATAAAAATATCATAGGATTAAGGATCTAGGACAATCAATCTCAATATTTTAAAGGGTGGTATTATGAGTCGCTCAATCTACATAAGTTGGAGCTCGAGTGTTTAACTCCTCAAGTGTTTGATGTAGGAGAATCCAAGGTCTAGAGTAATCCCACACAATTTTGGCTAAGTTTGGGTGTGTGTGAGAATGGATAATTCATGTAATAGAGAGAGGAGGAATAACATAGTGAAAGGGTTAATGTGCGTACACACAAGGACTTTGTGCAATGGATGAGGAAGAGTGCAATATATGGAATGTTCGGAAGAAGGGGACATGTAGTAGTGTGTGAGAGGTTTGGTGAATATTGGAGTAGTGAAGCACACAATTCTTTTTCAGTGGAAGGAAGTGAGGTGCGGAATACTAATGCATAGTGGTGCATGTAGTAATTTTAGTAGCACATTAGGAATTTTGAAGTGTTGTAGAGTTTTGACCAAACCTAGGAGGCTGAAGGTGTGCATAAATTGTAAAGGAGTTATGTGCAATGGAAAAGAGTGTATGAAATGTGAAAGAAGATAAAAGAGGGATTGTGAAATTTTTTATATTGCAAAATAGTCACGCGTAATTTTGGAGGAGGCCTAGAATCCTAAAGGAATTGCATAGAAATAATGTAAAGGTGTAGCTTGAAATAATGAGTGTGTGGCAAAAGAGACAACTCTGTTGATCAAATAATACTTGTCAAAGATCACACAAGGAGTCCGCGTAGGATAGAAGGCCTAGAACTAGGGCACAGAAGGACATGCAGGACGCGCGTGGAAGGAAAGTTCAACTTTCAGGACTTAGCTGATTTTGAGCATGAAGACCTATTTTTAGAAGATGGCATGTGGAACACACCAATGATGTAGAGACGTGCGTGCCATGCATTGTCTATCTTTGGAGGATTAGATCAAAGCATTTTGTATGGAGACGAGCCAAGAATAGGATTGATATTTCAATTAAACTCCAAGAGGTCTATAGATAGCACACTTGCATGTGTGGTTATGTTTGTAAACAACGTGTGCCTATCAATAACATGCAGCCTATTTATGGAATAGATGAGAGGTGAAGGGAAATTCCCCACCCTATATATATGATGTTAGATACATAGTAGAGGTGTGTGTAACAGAGAATATACAGAGTGTATGTATGTGTGATGGATGTATGGGGGTATAGAGATATACGCATATGTCTGAATTACTATATCAGATCCATACACACATTGGTATAGATTGACATTACTGTAAGGAGCTTCTATATTTATTAATAGATGGAAGATATTGGTTGAATCTAAGTGTCATTCTATGTGTAATTGAGTAGTGCATATTATTAAGTCAATCATGATTACTTTTTAAGCTTGTTCTTTCATAGATATGAGGGTAGCATGCATTGTAGAATGATGGATTAGTTATGAATCTATATGTTTCTTCCTTCATTATGCTAACATCCTACTACAACAACCCTAAAGAGGGACCCGGTACCTTTACGTGCCGGGTGAACACTCGGTCAAGGTGAGTGACGTGCCAATGTGACTAGGGTGTTATCTGGTAAATTCTAGGCTGCATTAAGCTCTAGAAAAGGATTGCATGATAAAGGAGTGTGTAGTATATGTTTTCATTGGTTGAAAATTTAGAAAAATGTCATAATTAATATAACAAGGTGGTTGATGGGGAATCAATGGTTAGTTGACTTCAATCACTAGATCAACATGGAAAAATAAGGTAACATCTAGATGACATATCAAAGATCATTAATGGCTCAATTTAAGTTTAAATATAAGTGGAAACATCTTAATACATATATAATATACCATCCCATGTAAGGGAAAATTCAAATGAGGAGAGAGAATCATAAACATGTGGCTATATAATAGAGGTTGAGTTTACCATTTGGGGGTTGTTGAGGAGGTCGTACATGTGTTGCACAAGTAGACAATTGAGATCAGCTATATAGTTATAGGACATTAGAGCTGAATCAAGAATGTAACCAATTTAGCTTAGGTACTTATGGAACAAGTTTGGTTTAAGATGGCAGACACAGCGGAGAGAAGTAGAGAGAGGAAAGGCAGCTTAAGTATAATGAGGCACACGAGAGGGATATAGAGAAGCAATGTTCCATTACAGAATGTATGGCATTGAGGAGAGAGATGGCTTGTGACGGATTTAAAAATCACGTAGAAGATGTGGATCTAGAGCATCAGGAAATCCCCCATCTTGGAAAGCATGATAGAGATCCCCCTCGGCCTCACATAGAAGTGTGCTAGCAAAGACTACCTAGACCATAGGTGTGCATCTTAATCCACCTAGTGACCTAGCCTTTGCGCTTGGTTTTCCAGTATCTAGTACAACAAGTAACCAACAAGCTAACTTGGGAAGTAGGAGAGTAGGAGTAATTCAAGGATCAAGTACATCAATGATAGGATAGACGGCTTCAATGTTATATGGAGGAGCATTCTTAGGTGCATCATCCACACAAAATGTGAGCATGTAGAATGTTGGATTCACCTCTGGAAGTGGAACTACCTCACAAACTGTAGGGGTTTAGTATAGTACTACTATTAGAGCACAAGGGAGTACATCTACAGGTCCTACTCCAGCTACAAGTGGAGGATCAGGAGGTATAGGTGGTTCTAGAGGTAGAGGGAACATAGGAGGTTCTGGATCAGGTGGTCAAGGTCCACAACAACCACAAAATATCTATATGGAGATGTCTCTTGTCTCCTAGAATATAGAGGTATAGAGGATGCTACCGAACATGTGCATATGTGTGAAATCTTGTGGCACGCTAAAGGGATCATGGCTGCTGAGTGTAAGGCAAGTCAATTCACTACTACATTATAGGGGCATGCACACAACTGGTATAGGAAGTTTGACCCTAATCAAACTTGTGTGGATTATGTAGCATTGAGGATGCTTTCTTGAAAGAGTTCCATATCCCTGAGTTCAAGCAGAAGAGTATAAGTGCACTCAAGGATATCAAGCAAGGCACTACTAAGAGTGTACGTGAGTATGATGCTTATTTTAAGACACTTATATCTAAGCTATCTTATGATATTCATGCTAGCAGTGTGTACAATGGTTCATTGGAGGATTGATTACACCTTTTAGAAGGGTGCTATCACATAAGACATACACTGATCCGTGTGAAGCACTAGAAGTAGCTTTGCATGCTAAGGTAGTTGGGAGCATTGACATTGGCATTAGTCCATTCCTAGAGGCACAAATTGCAGCTATGAAAAATTAGTTAGAGAAGCTATCAGCAAATTCAGCCCATGAAATGTGCTCAAGAATTTGGTGTACAGATTGTGAAGTGGAAGGTCACACCAAGGATAGTTTGCCCTCACAGATCTATACACTCATTATTGTTGGACTATGAGATTTTTCATTTGAATCATGATGTTAGTCACTATCCTTTGTTACAAACACGTGATAAGGAAGAATGTATCTTGCTTTTGCAATATTTATAGGTCCATGACCCATGATACTGAGGATTGTTAGTTGATTGGTTAGATCCAGGATGCTATAGACATTAGGGTACGATAGACAAGTATAATAGATAATTATAAGGGTAAGAATGAGCACTAGGATTAGGATCATAATCAAATGCGCTATGATAGGAATAAGGGAATTTTGAAGGAGGTCGTGGAAGGGGACATGGATATCATGGTGGATATGGAGGATGAGGCCGTGGTGGAGGAAGGGGTGAGTTCCCTCATGGAACATGTTATACATGTAGATCTCCTGACCACTATAGGTGTGAATGTCCTCAAAATATTGCATGTTCTTTCTACGTGAAATAACCATAGCTATGAAGAGTGCCCAGACTTATATGAGCATTTGAGTAAGCAAGCATAAGCAAGAAAACAAAGGCACCGGGATGGTTATAATCCAGTGCGTGGTAGAAAATCAGTGGATTCTCAAGATAGCAGAAGGACCTAAGGCATTAACAATGAAGATTACTACATGTGTTGAAGCAGCACATGCAAGAGAGGCATTGCACCACAAGCTTATGATCACCAAGGAGAAGGTTTTGCATGCAAGTTACCCAGATCTGCTCATCAGAAGGAAGTTTACTAGGATACCATGGAAGTGTTAAGGAATCTTCAGGGTGAGATACAATACCTAAAGGCATAGAAGAAAGAATCAGAGATAGTCCAAACTAATATCGATGATCTATGGGAGGTGTGCAAGATGTTGCACCAGGAGAACATTATTCCACTATTAGCAAGTTGGTTAAAAGGGAACACTCCACGTGCAAGTCTTGACACCGATATGGTAGATTCTCGCATGCAAATCTCCCCCTGATAGCATTGACTATGATAAAGAAATTTCTTTGAATTTTGTTGTGGATGGGTGGCTATTGAGCAACATATTGATTGATATAGGTGCAGAAGTAAATGTGCTTATATTAGATGCATGGGTACAAATGGGGAGGCCTCCATTAAAACCATCATCTAATGTATTGTTTATGGAAAACCGAACTAAGGCCACTCTCATAGGAGTTTTGAAATATGCATCTATAACTATAAAAGGGGCCAAGTTCACTAGGGATTTTGAGGTATTAGCACTTGCGAAGCGAGAAAATTTTCCATCCCTGCTTGGACACCCTTGGTGTTATGCGAATAATGCTAACTTGAGATTCAAGAAGAGGTATATCATCTTTGAAAACAAGGAGGAAAGGGTTGTGATACCTTTGATAAATGGGAAGTCTACATCATATGTTGAGCCTCTAAGTGAGGAGGACTTAAACATAATTTATGTATGCACTATTCAAGACCCAGAGGTCAATGATCCATCAAAAGAAGGCATCCTACAGTGGGAGGATTCTCATTCTATTAGTGATAATACGAGTATTACTTGCAACAATTAGGCTCATGGTACATATGAATTAGTAGGACGTGAGGTGAAAAGCGTGGTTACGTGAAAAAATGGACTTTGTTCGGTTCTACAGATAGGAAGCACAATACCTTGGTATACAGGGGTAGAAGATCTTCCTTCCTTTTTGAAGGCCATGGAAACAAAGTGGACATATCAAATTAAGAGAAGAGATATGTTAGTATATATCTTGCATGGGATAGTAGCGTGCTGGTGGGTAGTCCATAGAGATAATCTTATAAATGGGAAGAGATCGAAGTTGATTTGTCTACTAGGTTTGTAAGGAATAATGCACCTACGCAGATCTGCACTTATCATGGTGATCAACTTGTTCAAAGCATCACATTCAATAGTGTGAGAGACTCTGGATAACAAGATAGGAAGCATTACCACCTTCACTCTGGGTGCATAGATTGTATTCTATGCTACAAGGATGCATACACACTTGGTATGTATATGCATAACTACATAGAGAGACTGGAAACTGGAAAGATTTGACTACAGGAATGATCTAGACCTTTGACTACTTCTTGACTAAACCTCCCATAGAAGAGGCATTAAAATTTGTCAAACTCTTAACTATGGGAGATAGTGCAAAATATGAAGATCATATTCAGGAATTATTTAGTGAGATAGATTCCGGAGAATGTTTTGAAAAGGAAGAAGAAATGGATTCCATACTACTTGAACGCGCTTGCCTTGAGAAAGAGAAAGGAAAGAGGGTTTAGATCGTGGATGAAGAGGAAGTTGAGAACCTTGATATTGACCATTCATAAGGGGTGCGCAAGGTCTTGGGACAGTGCAAGACAAGGATACACATGCCTACCAAAAACCCATGAAGATAAAAAGAAGTGAATATAGGTTTGGAGGATAAGCCTAAGGAGGCCATAATTGGAGACTACTAGTAGTCGACTCGAAGGTAGAAAAGATCATCGAGTTACTCAAGGATTATCAGGAATTATTCCCTCGAGGGTATCATGAACTTAAAGGTGTGCATGAATCACTTAGGGAAATGAAGATAAAACTTAAGGATGGTGCATGGCGATTAGAAAGAGAACTTATAGAATGAATCCTAATTTGTGTGAAAATTTAAAAGAAGAGATTGATAAAATTTTGAAATCTAGAATTATCAATCCCCTTGATGAGTCGAATGGGTTATCCCAATGGTGATCGAGTGATCAAGAAGGACAGACGAATTAGAATATGTGTGGAATACAGGGAGCTGAATGTTGCATGTGTCACAGATCCATTCCCTATATCATTCACTAAGGAAATACTAGGAGTTGCGGTGGTGCAAAATATATTCTTTCATGAGATGGGTTTTTTAAGGTATCATCGAGTTAGGATTGCTTAGAAAGATCAAGAAAAGACAACATTTACTTATGAATGGGGTAATTTTTCCTATACCGTGATGCCTTTTGGATTGAAAAATGTGCCTGTTGTATTCTCATGCATAATTGTTCAAGCATTCAAATTTTTTTCACAACTTCTTACAAGTCTACCTAGATGATTGGAAAGTATATGGGCTTTTGAAAGATAATTGTGACAATGTGCGCTTAATGTTTGAATGGTGCAGACAATTGAGTATCTCTTTGAACATTAAGAAATGCATATTTGCTATGCCATTTGGGATACTGTTAGGACATATAATCTGCAAGGAAGGTTTGTTGGTTGATCCAGCTAAGGTTACAGTCATTTTAGGCCTGGAAGCGCCTACTAGTCAAAGTGAGGTGCGCAGATTTTTAGGTCATACAAGATATTATAGAAAATTCATCAAAGGGTATGCTAGAATTGCTGCACCCTTGGAAGAATTACTAAAGGGGAAAGGTACATTTTATTGGGGAGAACCGCAACAATGCACGTTTGAGGTATTAAAAGAGAAATTTACTACCATGCCCATTTTGTGCTTTCCTCATGGGATAAACCATTTCATGTGCATGTGGACACTTCTGGCATGGCCATTGGTGTTGTGTTAGCTCAACCTAGTGAAGGTATTGTAGATCATCTAATCTATTTTTCTAGTAGGAAGATGACTCCTATTGAATGGAATTATACAACTACAGAGCGTGAAGATTTGTTAATGATCTATTCATTACACAAGTTTCGATAAAGATTACTTGTTAGAAACACCATGTGTGTTTTATAAAGATCACATGGCATTGAAGTACTTGATAAACAAGTCCGTCTTATAAGGAGCATATACAGATGGGTGCTCGTATTTCAAGAATTTGACTTCATAGTTGTGGTGAAGCTAAGGAAAAGCAATTTTGGACCAAACCATTTATCTAGAATCAATAGACAATTGAAAAAACCATGCACAATTATATAGGTTACAACGTCGTCCATGGAATTAGAAGACATTTTTGTCTTTCTACAAACAGTCTAGCACCAAAAGGAATGAAAGCGTTAGAAAAGAAGTAGCTTGTTATATGCGTGGCACCATTTATGTTAATCGGTGGTGACCTTTACAAGCTAGGTAGAGATAAAGTATTACGCCATTGTGTATCGAGATCATGAGTGCAAGGATATTATGGAAGAAGCTAATGGTGGTATTGCAGAGGCCATTATACAGGTGATGCGACTACCAGGAAGATCCTACTTTACGGATTATGGTGGGAAACATTGTAAAGAATATTGTAAGGCATGTGATCATTGTCGGTGCCTCTCAAAAAACCAGGGAAAAGAGATGAGATTCCTTTGAGACCAATTACTAGTGCTTTGAACTATTTAAGAAATGGGCCATTGACTTTGTAGGACCTATTTTACTAGCTACGTGCAGGACTAGATCATGTTAAATCATTACTTGCATAGATTATCTCACACGGTGGGTAGAAGCAACACCTACGAAGGATTGTACAATAGCTACAATAGCTATGTTTATATGGGAGAATGTTCTTACATGATATGGATGACCTTTAAGCTTGACAAGTGATAGGGGTACAAAATTTTTGAATGAGACAATCAGGATCCTATTAGATGAGTTTATGGTTGCACACCATAAAAATACACCCTACCATCCTCAGGAAAATGGAACTGTTGAGGCTTTCAATAAGATTTTGAGCCAGACTTTGACAAAATTTTGTGATTTTGGAAGAAAGGATTGGGATGACAAATTTTTAGTTGTTCTTTGGGCATATAGAACGACTTACAAGAGTTTGAACAAATCCACACTGTTTCGGTTGGTGTTTGGCGTGGAACTTTTTCTCCCTATAGAATTTATGTTACCTTCTTTGCGCATTGCGCGCACTGGAGGTCTAGCTGATGAATAGGATTTAGAAGAGTGTATCGACAAGATGATTCAATTGGATGAGTGACGAGCCATAGCATGATGGAATCGAAGCGAGGAAAGGCCGGGTAGAAGGCATGGCATGTGAAACATAAGGGATAAGAAGTTTGAAATTGGACAAATGGTACTTATTTATGACTCAAAGTTCTTACGTCATTCAACCAAGCTCAAAGTACATTGGTTAGGGCTGTATGTCATCACTTATAAACTTGAATCAGGTGCTTTCTAGTTAGAAGCACTTGATGGAACTCGACTACCCGGTTATTTTAATGGGAGTAGGCTGAAGCCCTACTATAAATAATTCTTCTTGGTATTTGTAATAAGGAAGTATTTCCATTTAGATTAGGTTTTCCATTTTGTATTTCCTTAATGTATTTCCTTCATTATCGCTATGCTTTGTCAATTTAGTTGTTGTTTTTGTGTAATAAGCGCACTTGCACACATGAAGCTAATTACTATATGAAGAATGTTTATGCATAGAGGACTGCACATACCTTTAGTGTTGGTGGTTGTAGTTAACCAAGTAAAATATCTTTGTGGGAATTAGAAGGTGAAAGGAATAAGTCTATTACGGGTGTGCTTTAAGTCAAAAGAAGATTACTTCTCAAAAGTGACCAAGGATGGAGATGAATTAAAGAACAAGTATAATGCAAGGTAAGAAGAGGCCATGATAGATACTAGGAGAGAGGGTACAATGACTAGGTACTCGTGTGCAAGGGCATGCGTTGAAGAGAATTCTGTGACCGAGAGGGTAGGAAGGCGCGCTAGAATGTTATATATGGGGTGCGAAGATGTACCGCATGGAATGAATGATTTTGGTCAATGAATGAGGGCATGTTTGGTAGGTGAAGCAGCAATAAATGCATCAACATTTGAAAAAAATATAAGGATGGAATGCGGATTCATTTTTACCATTGCAACTAAGAATATTTGAAGAAAGAGCCAAGTGTGAAGAGATGAGTGATCATGTTAAGGTGTGAAGGGTGTGAAACCAAGCATGACAACTAGATCGTGCGAAGCAAAGAAGCTTGCGTCCCGGTGGTGAATGGTTTGAGCAAAGCATGGAGATAGAAAAGAGTTAGGTTATGAATTTTCCACCTATGGCACGATTGAATCAAGCTAGGGTTTGATTCGCAGTTCAGAGTTAAAGAGGAGGCATTTTCAAGGTAAAAATGGCACCTAAGAAGGCATCTACAACAACAATACAAGGAAAGAAGAAGGTGATCATCAAGGAGGAAGAGATGGCACCTGAAAGCCATTTTTCAGAAATGCAATATCTAGAAGGAGTCATCATCTGCAAAGAATGGGATTCACCCATCAGAAAGAGAAAAGTAAGTGAATACAATCATAGGACTTTATAGAACAAGAAGGAGCTCAATTCCTTGCTCACTTCTAGGATGAACAAGCGCACAGTGGATGACATGTCAGTTTATGAAGATGCAGGTGAGAAGCTTCTAAAGAGAATTGGGGTGTACCAATTATATGAGCTTCCATATTTCGGGAAGTATGAGCCCTTGTATCAGTGGCTCATGAGTAGGGTGCACAAGGACTTCTTCTACTTTGTAAGACACGAGTTAGAATCTCATATGTGCTTATCTCATTAGTTACAAGTTTGAAGGCCATAGGAGAGGACATAAATAGTGATCTTGCAGATAAATCCATGATTTTAAAGACTAGACAGAGTGGGTTACTGAAGGGTCCGTGTGGAATGGATATCGACAAATTGAAGAATTGTCTAGTTGTGCAAGTAGCAACACACCTTGTTAAAAATTTGAATGATTAGGAGCGATGGTCATAGGTAAATACTATGTGGTTACACGTGGTGCGTAAGATGTCAGAAGGGGCAATCTACAACATTTTAGGCTATATTGCAAAGCAAATAGTCGAAGAAGCTCACACATGAGGAAGATCAGATTTGGGTGCATTCTACTATCACCAGTATTCATGGAGAATGGAGTACGAGACAACAAAGGAAAAAGCATGGGAATACCCCATGGAGAACAAGTCACTAGCTGAAAGGTTCAGCAAGTATCTATGTAAAGGGGCCATGATAGATGACATAAAGCAAAGGGCGGAGAAATGGTATGATAGGCTCCGCGCAGCATTTAGAGAAGAGTGGTGCATCCCAAAGGACTTACCATTAGTGGTAGGAAATAAGTCTAGTTTTTGTATATTATTATTTCTGCATCATGCGCTTCCCAATGAAAGATGGAGTCTGGAGCCTTTGGTGTTAATTTCCTTACGCATTTCTGCAAGGTATTTCCAATCATCCATTCATAGATTTACTGAGACATGCACCAACAAGTATTCAATGCGAGATAAGGTAGAGTACAACTACCATACGTTGAGGAAGAAGTATGTGTACCACTGGCGAGAAGTGCTTATATAGAGAGGATAATTTCAAAGGTGCTGAATATTAAGCCATTAAGTCTAGTTTGTAGTAGATGTGGGGAAACATTAGTGTATCGCGGTTGAAGCCAAAGATGGAGAATAACAAGTATGTGGAAGGCGAGTTCACACTTCCAACACCACTAAAATGAAATCATAAAATGGAGAACATCCTAGTGCCTAAGCCCATAGAGTCAATTGAAGTGGAAGATGAGAAAGAGGAGCACGAAGATAGTGGTGGTTTAGAGCATAGAGGTATGAGACATCCTACAAATAAGGGTGAAGATGAATGCGTCATTACACCACCTCAGCTACAAGAGGGGGATGATGAGGACTTGAATGCAATCCAAGGGGAGCACAGATTTAAGAGGGTGTTTAGGAGAATAAGGACCCAAGGTGCTACTCCAACCACTATGTGAAAATAACCTAGACTCTCCCCATAGAAGGAGGCAACCGTGCAAAGAAGGAGGAAACTGAATTTAAATGAGGAGGTTGAAGAGTCAGAGGAAAGCGCACCTAATTCTCCTATACTTCTAGAGAACACAGAAGAACAGGGTGAGGAATCAAAGGAAAAATGAGAGGATGAGAAAATACCAGAGGAGATAGCTGCAAAGAATGTTCAAGACATGGAAACACAAGTACCCAATTTGGAAGCTAAAGTCCCTAAGTAGCAATGGTCTAGAAGAACAAGTGGAGAGAACATTCCACCAGCCATGGGGTATACTGAGAGGATGTAGGAAAAATTTTCCGTGCTCACTTCAGAGCACGATAAACGAGAATGATTTATTGGTCGGGGAGCTAATGGATGAGGATATGGCGACTGTGTGCACTCAAAAGCAACTCTCATGGTCAATGCACACCCATGTGGATGAGCTTCATTTTGATGTGTGTGAAGAGTCATGCATTTCAAGACAACTAAATAAGGCACCCCAAGCTAGACACATGACAATAAAGCCTACTATCATGTTAGATGAGAAGGTCAACAAAGCATTGGTGAAGGTTTTGCTAAGGTGGATAGAAGAAACATGGACAAAGCTACAATAATCAGAGTGTTGTGTGAGGAGTTGAAGACAAAGGATGCAAAGATAGCACATATAACTCAGAGAGGGACTTCACGCAGAAGAAAAATGAAGTATTTATTAGCATCACAGAGGATATTAGGGACAATGTACCACAAACGTTTCCTTCAAAGTGATGCACTATGTAGGAAAGTTGGTGGAATTAGTACTTGAAGAAGAACCTCTGCGCATGCGAGTGCAGAAGTTCGAGAGAAAGATATCAAACAAGAGAAAGCATCGGTGATGTAAAAATTACATCTTATGAAGGGTTATTGCAAGCATTATAGGAAGTATTGAATAAAGCATACCAGGCTTTAAACATATGCACAACTCTAGAGGCACTTATCAACATAAGGACCCTAGAAGAAAATAGTGAGGTCCATAAAGAAATGAATGATGAGACATTGGGCCGCATAGAAATATTTTCAATGGTTAAGTAGAAGTGCAAGGCCACAGCGAGCACAAGAGCCACACAATACTCGACTAGAAGAGCTTGGGAAGCTAATTGCGTAGAAGATGGATATTTTAGAAGGGAGAATGGCATCAATGTCCGGTGTTGTGTTAGTTCTACGAGAATGAGAAAGGGAGATTATAAGGGATGAGTTGGAGTCCATTACTATGGACATCCCGAGAAAAAGTAGAACAGTACTCTTTGAATGACGAGGTTTTGAGAGGTGAAATAAAGGAGTATCCATATTTAATACTCAAAACTGATATATGGGAGGATGCCTCATAACTTCATAGAAATTCTTTATTTATCTACATTATTTCATTCTTATTCTTTCCATTCTTCTATTATTTACTTCAATTTTTGGAGATACCCATTGTTAGGATGACAATGAGATTAGTGTGGGGTAATTTTGATCAAAGAATACTTTTCAAAGATCACACAAGGAGTCCACACAGGATAGAAGGCCCGGAATCAAGGGCGCAGAAGGACAAGAAGGACCCGTGCGTGGAAGGCAAGTTTAGCTTTCAGGACTTAGCTTATTTTAAGCATGAAGACCTATTTTTAGAATATGGTGTGTGGAGCACACCAATGATGCAAAGATGTGTGCACCATGCATTTTCTATCTTTGGAGGATCAGATCGAAGCATTTTTTAGGGAGATGAGCCAAGAATAGGATTGATATTTCAATTAAACTGTAAGAGGTCTATAGATAGCACACTTACATGTGTGGCTATGCTTGTAAACGAAGTGTGGATATCAATAGCATGCGGCTGTTTCTAGAATAGATGAGTAGTGAATGGCATGTCCCCACCCTATATATATGATGTTAGGTACATAGTAGAGGTGTGTGTGTAATAAAGAATATACAGAGTGTATGTATGTGTGATGGATGTATGGGGGTATAGAGATATACGCATATGTCTGAATTACTATATCAGATCCATACACGCATTGGTATAGATTGACATTACTGTAAGGAGCTTCTATATTTATTAATAGATGGAAGATATTGGCTAAATCTAAGTGTCATTCTGTGTGTAATTGAGTAGTGCATATTATTAAGTCAATCATGATTACTATTTAAGCTTGTTATTTCATAGATATGAGGGTAGTATGCATTGTAGAATGATGGATTAGTTATGAATCTATATGTTTCTTCCTTCATCGTGCTAACATCCTACTACAACAACCCTAAAGAGGGACCTGGTACCTTTGCGTGCTTTAGGTGAGTGCTCAGTCAAGGATGAGTGATGTGCCAGTGTGACTAGGGTGTTATCTAGTAAATTCTAGGCTGCATCAAGCTCGAAAAAGTATTGCATGATAAAGGAGTGTGTGGTATATTTTTTCATTGGTTGAAAATTTAGAAAAGTGTCATAATTCATATAACAAGGTGGTTGTGAGGAATCAATGGTTAGTTGACTTCAATCACTAGATTAACGTGGAACAACAAGGTAACATCTAGATGATGTATCAAATATCATTAATGGCTCAATTTAAGTTTAAATATAAGTGGGAACATCTTAAGACATATAGAATATACCATCCCATGCAAGGGAAAATTCAAATGAGGAGAGAGAAGCATGAACATGTGGCTATAGAATAGAGGTTGATTTTACCATTTGGGGGTTGTTGAGGAGGTTGTACACATGTTACACAGGTAGCCAATTGAGATTATCTATATAGTTATATGACATTAGATCTGAATTGAGAATGTAACCAATTTGGCTTAGGTCCTTATGGGATAAATTCCAAAGTCTAAAAATCTCCATGAGATATTTTATAAGCTCCATAGAGAAAATTACATGTATATGTCGTTAAGGCCATTGAGAAATAAAATAAACCTTTGAGTTTCATTCTATTAGGTAAAATTTGTAAATGGCTCAGGGTTTCCTTGAGACTTGCATTTATGTCAAGAAAATTATGGGGCCATCTCATCCTTTGCGTCCTTTATCAAGAATGTCCCGAGGTCACCTTAGCCCTTACTTCGTCGTCATTTGGTGTAATGTCAAATGTGGAATCAACAATATTTTGGTTTCCTATCATCATCTAAGTAATGTCTTCCCTCAATTTCATCATACGTTATTCATATAATCCTATACATTATTCAAAATTTTAATTGATAATTGAAACATCTTATTCATAAAACACTAAGAGAATATTTTTTAGGAAATTATTATGATCTTTAACCTTGATCTTCAATTCATCATTACTTAACTTCAATTTATTGTTATGTTTTTTCAAATCAAGTTTCTCCTTCTTATATTTTTCTAGGATGTCATGAAGAAGTTAAAAATAATTTTGATATGTGTTAACTTCCATATATAAATCATTGATGTGAAAAAATATTCTTTCAAACTTTTTTGACATCCATCGAATCTAGTTGTAATACCTTAAATATCGGGAATATTAAATCTCTTTATTTCAAAACTTTGGACCTATCACATCTATCCTTTAAATCTTGGAGTATTTCATAACTCCCTTCACAAGAAACCTTGATAAAATAATTTTAAAAATTAGTTTTTCCTTCCCCAACATAAATCTAAGGGAAAGTTTCATCTACAAGGTAAACTATATATTAAGCGTACTTTTACAATAAATTTGGAATGACACCAACATCAATATCTATATTTGATGGAAAATTTTTATGATCTATTTGGTAGGCCTCTTTTGATGTAAAACATGCCTAATAAGTTGTTCAAATTCATGTATTGATTATTGATTTAACAAATATTAGAAATTTATAAAACCCTAATTGCATAGTCACAACGTAATGATAAAAAATTAAAATACAGATCTAACCTAAGCAATAAGCTAGAGAAATAATAAACCCTATCTTCAAAAGAGGGAATAATGAGACTTATCGATTTCAAAATAAATCTGAGGTGTGCTTTGAGATGGAAAACTGATGGAACAAGAGGAAAAATTGTTGCAACCAAGCCCGAAACTCGTAAAATTGTCATATATTTTGAGGACTGGGGCGTCTGGGTAGGTCGGGGTTCTGGGCTCCATAGACATTCTATAGGCACTGTGACTTCGTAGAATCTTATGAGTGTCGCTAGCTTTAATTGTTGGTTTCATGTATGTCACTAGATGTCCAAACAAAATTCGTGTAACCTACAAAACAAACAATCCCTGCATGAAACCCCAAAACACATCAAATTATAAAAATAAAAAGATGCAAATGATGAGTTAGAATGATGCCGAAGGTCACCCAATAGATTAAACTTACGAAAGAGTGTTGTGCTACATCTCGGACTCGTGTAGTTCTATGTGTGTGTAGAATCGTGCCCTAGGTGGCTCTTATACAAGATGCGCTGAATAACAAGAAATAAATAGATGTTTTGATGTCAAAATGAACTTCCCCTCCTATGAAGTGTATGCAAAAACATTCAATCCCTTATCCCTTGAATGGAGATAGATGGATGTTTTGATGCTCTTGAAATTCCTTTGGATGTAACCTTAGGTGATAGTAATAGATGCTTAGATCTTGGTCCTTTATTATGGTCACATAAATTTGTATTTAAATGACTCCCTTGTTTGAATTTTGTAATTAACATCTAAAATTCTGACCACTAAGATAAAAATATGCCAAAAATATAAAAGTGGCACAAAAGGGGCGAGTAAGATACAAAGAGGTCGTGGGCGCCCAGAGGGGATGAGGGAATGGGGGTCTGGTGTCCTGGAAAGGAACTAATGTCCAAAGCCAATAAATATAAAGAAGTGAAAATCATACTGGGCATTGGGGTGTGCAAGACCACGAGAGAAAGTAAAGAAAGAGGCATGATAGATGTTAATTACAAGTTTTCTCGCTTACAAATCATATGAATAGTGGTATGTGATTATGACCTAGAAATGTACCAAAGTGCATGATTTAGTGTCTACATTTTCCCCCACTTTATGTTTTTGAGTGAATAATTGATAACATAAAGTAGATAAGAGATGTGTACCTGATAACCATGTAGATCGATGGTGAAAGTGTGCGAGGAGACAAGAAAAAGTGTGGAGTGATAAAATGAAGCGTGGAAGCTAAAGAAGAGGAAGTGACCCTAGGGGTGAAGTGTATTTTTCATGTCACGTTGTACCTATTGTATTTTTCTATTGATGAATGGTTACTTCTTATAAGGACGATCCTATAAAAATAAGAGAAAAGGAGTAATCAAAGTCATGTATATGTGGAAAATTTTATCCAAGTATGTAAACAATATGTAAAAATGTGAAAAAGTAGTAAAAGGAATGTGTGCACTTGATCCATGATTTCTATCCTGAAATTTTTTTAGATGAATGAGTTTTTAGGTGATATCATGCCAAGTATTTTTCAAGAAATATGATGCCAAGTGCGAGTTTTTTGGGTGATATCATGCCATGATAGAAGAAGTGTTAGGGAGAAATATCTATTTTACTTCTCCATCACTGAGTGCTTCCTAAAATTATACACCACTGCAAATGGTGTGATCCTTCTTTGTTCTAGTTAGATCAAATTTGATCCAAGTAGAAAATGAAGAAAAGCATAGATATAATGCATTTTGATTGCTAGAGGACTTCTCTTGTATTGAGAAAACTACCTTGTAGAATGTTGTGAACCATGTTGATCTGAAGAAAAATTTGTAATCGCTCCCTGGTCATAGGTTCCCAAGAAGGGTTAAAGGCGATGAGGCGCTCATGTTTTTATCTGGGTGCTAGCATCTGTGTTGTGTTGAGGACCTAAGTTAGATTCATGGTTGTTTCTATGATTGAATACATGTAGTTCTGTATTGTGTAGGTTTGAACTGTGAATTTATACTACTTAATGGGTGGTGATTCACCCAATGTATGTGCCCCATTATTTTGGGTGCATGCGACATCTCTAGGAGGATGCGGCCCAAAGGAGAGGACCAGAAACTATGCTAAAAAAACACCATGTTGGGGGAGGTAGTGTGTTTGGTAGAAACCAAGGCATACACAAAGTGGTTGGAAACATGTGTTAGTTCAAACAAGATAAATACACATATAGAAGATAATATGTAATATAACACACAAGAAGACAATGTAGACTACAAAAAGTGGGTTTCAAACATGGGACATTGCTCATAATGTTACAAGATAATCAAGGCCAAAGAGGCCAAAATCATAAAGTTTACACACAAGACAAAGGGAATAGCCCGATGTAAACAATGGCATATAATGGAAAACAATGACAAATAATAGCAAAAAAACTATCAGACAACCATGGTAGCAAATAGTTCCTACAAAGAAAATGTTTCACATGAAGCACTCGTTAGCATGTTAGAAATATAAAAAGTATGTCAAAAATGTATAATCCAATATGAAGTAGTGTGCTAGTAAGAATATGAAGTAGTATATAGCTAAACAATAGCATATGTAGTGTGTACAAAATTAGATTCCCTAGAGCCGATGTGGGACCTGGTAAGAGGTACAACTCGAGCATCGTGTTATGTGTAATGATCTATGTAAATTTTACATTCATAACTAAAAGGAAATTGAATGCACATGTGTATATAGAAAAGATAATGACATACGAAATATTTGTCTAAAATGTGAAACAAAGTGTGCATGTAATGAGTATAAGAAAGAAATATTATATACGGCTAATATATGCAATATGATGTAGGTGTGAATGGTATATAATGCAAAGAGAGTATGATAGGAGAAGCATGCCCCTCGGTGAATGTGAATGATTATGAATGAGATGAGGTTCATTTATTAATTCCCCTCACCATTCAAGAATGAATGATAGAACAAGAGTTTGTCATGGGGAAATAGTATGAATTATGTGATAGAAATATATGATCGAAAAATCATAGAGCATAGAGATTAAGTGTGTGTGGTGAGGCTCATTTCACATTTATACCCTCGGAAGTCGAGTATGAGTTGTGAAACTAGAGTGTGTCATAGGGTAGTGTAATGTGTGAAAATGTTATGCTAGAGAGATGTGTCGTGAATGCGCCGAGTGTAAAATGTGTCATGTGTATGATGTTATTTTTATGAATGTAGTATGCCCTCAATAGTCAAGTGTGAACCGTAGCATAAGAGTGCATCATAGGTAATGATGATACCAAAGTGTATCAAGATGTGCAAGATGCATGAAAAGATTAGATGAAAATTCCAGAGTGTAAAAGCAAAAATGCAAGACATGTGATAATGCTAGAAGGGGGGAGAATGAGCATTATGGCGCCCAAGTGTATGATGATGAGAATGATCAAGTAACATCTTCTAAGAGATTTTCATTGTCATGGTGAAGCCAAATGGAGACGTGTTAGATACCTTGTAAGAAATAGTATGTGGGTGATCAAGTAAAGAGCTAATGCGGCATAAATTTTACATGGCCATTGCATATACTTAGTTAGTGAAAGGCAGTAATGGACATCCATGTGCATACCATTGAGTAAGATTTTGGGAATAACCGCTAAATGAATCATTTCAAATAAAAATGCAACCAAGAAGGAATGGGGACTGAAATGTCGATATGATTAGGATCTAAAGTGTTGCTAATATAGTCAAGCAAAGATCGCCAACAAGTAAGTAGAAAAGTGTGAGGAGTGCGCACAACAAAGACTAATAGAAGGAAAATATGAAGGCCATAAGCAAAAATAATATGAACATATCCATGATAGAGATGGGTTTAATGGGGCCGGGGAGAATATCATTAAGTGTGAATCCAAGTGAGCCAAACCATCATATGTGTAAATAGTGTCAGAGAAAGTGAGATTGAATGGAATGTGTGGCCAATAAGCATTATTCATGAAAAGAGTACATGTGAAATGAGGTATCATAGCTAAATGTTTCTCATGAGAATACAATGAAGGTGGTATGACATCCGATATATAGACAGGACCCTCGGTAAATCACCATAGAATTAGTAAAAGGAGAGGTAGATATTGAAGTGTATGGAACAATGTCTAATGCACAAATGGTTCCTTCAAGTGGAGGTTTTCCATATAGTTTGTGGGTTATAGATCACAAAAAGATGCATAGTAGAAAAATTTGGAATAGGTAATGCAGTGGTTGGATCTAGGTAGAAATATTAGAATGGGTTCTTATCGGTGAGGAACTGTATACTCAAATCCCTCATGTAATAATTTAACACACCGGTGAAAGGTAGAAGGAACTGCTTGCATAGCATGAATCCATGGCCTACCAAGTAAGCAATTGTATTAGACTGGAAAATCAATGAAAAAAATACAACATGAATAGTTTTTGGCCCAATGTGAGCGACAAGGTGGCATTACCTATGCATGGACGTGTAGAAGAATCTTATGCGTGAAGAGAAATAAACGTTGGGTTAATATTAGCTAAGGAAAGGCTTATATAATAAATTAATGATAAAGTACAAATATTGAGATCAGATCCATTATCGACTAAAGTGCACTTAATACACATGTTATTAATGCATATGTGTATATATAAGGGAGGATCATTGTCATAAATAGAAATATTGGAAGATATATCAGATGGAAAAGTAAGGTGTTGAGAAAATGTGTCTATAAATGTCTAATAAACTATGTCTGGATGAGTAGTAGAAGGGATGCGAGTATTAGCCAAGAGAGAAATTATTTTTGTGTAAAACTCAGGATTGGCTAGCAAGAAATCATGAATAGAAATATCCATGATGAGGGGACCCTAGGAAAAATTAAAGAAGTGATGAAATGAAGACCCAAGAGCGTTTGAATAAGACGGGCTCACCAAATGATCTAACAAACATTGAAAATTTGTAAAACCCTAATTATAAATTCACAACGCAATGATAAACAATAAAATATAGGTTTGACCTAAGTAATAAGATAGAGAAATATTAAACCCTAGGTACAAGAGATGGAATAAGAGACTTAGATGATTTTGCAATAAATCATGAGGTGTGTTAAGGTAGAAAAGCGATGGAATAGAAGGACAGGACTATCGTAACCGAGCCAGAAAATTACAGAATTGTAGAATATGTCGGGAATTGGGCACTGGACTAGGTCGGGAGCACCTAGGTGCCGGATACCTTCTCGTAGGTTCCGGGACCGCGTAGAACCTCGAGAAAATGAATTTTTCTATGTCACATGAGTGTTGTTAGCCTTCATTGTTGGTCACATGTATGTCGTTTAATGTCCACATAATTTTCTTGAAACCTGCAAAACAAATGATCTCTTGCAAAATCCCAAAAATATCAAATCATAAAAATATAAAGATGTAAATGGGGAACCAGATTGACCCTAGAGGTCATTATACGCACCCAAAATTGCATGTGCTTTGCATTGTCGAAAAATAGTTACAAAAGTCCCCAATGATGATTCATGTCCTTTCAGAAGGTGTTTGAGTTCCTAAACCAACTCGCAGTGTATATTTATATCCTAGACATCCTTAGATTTTCCACGTTTTCTTCCAATTTCCCACTTAATTTTGTGCTTGTTTTAGCCTTTAGTGCAGGACCATTGCCCTTTCCTAAGCGGCGGTTCTTAAATGGCTGCCCAAGTAAGGATCCAATTATACAAATAATTGAATTGTCAGGTCTATTGGGTCATTTACATAGTATTGCTAATCATTTCCCATACTCCCATTTTATAACTTATAATACATTCTTACTAAATAACCGTTCAATTTCTGGCAATTACTCAAATATTCTGCAAGTAGCTAAATGCTATTTTATGGATGAAAAGGCGGGAATTTATAAATTGGATTCATGCAGGAATATTATTTCCAATTTAGTCAAATTTAATTTGTACTCCTCCTTATCCTATTTTTGTAAGGTGGCGATCCTATGACCGCCGCTTTGTACAAGGTGGCGGTCGCACGCTTTTTCCGAAACTCTTCATGCGTGATTTTGACATGTGTGATTTCACTTAATTTGACTTTTAGGGTGTGTTTGTGAACCAAATTTCCTAAAAATAGTCTTGTTTTCTTGGTATTCCTTCTCTATTATATTTTTAAATAGATTTAATTAGTTTGAAATGCCTCTTCACCCAATGATTTGGCATTCCAAGGTTTCCTTGTGTATGAAGGAACATCCCAAAAAATTCCTATATATTCCATGCTTGTATTCAAGCAAATGGCCTAAGAATTTTATGAATCTTGCATTGTATTCTGCTATAATCTTGCTTTGGAAATTGCATAGCCAAGATTTGTTCACTTTTGTTATCCCTAATCCACCTACATTACAACTAGAATGCATTCAATATGCCATTTCTCAAGCACCTTATCTTGTTGCTACCTTTGCATTCCCAATTCCTTGGACTCATATGGACACACAGAGAAAGAAATACAAACTAGAGGACAGATACTGATACAACTAGATTTTCCAAAGCTCTTTCTTATCCAAGTTGGAATTATTTGTTTATTTGCTTCATTTGTCAAATCATCAATTTTGAGTTATTTATTTAAAATACATATCAAATAGAGTAGCAAAATTATTCATTTCATTTGATTAAGAAATTACAAATAGAGAAAATCATTAGAAATATTACTCTTTGACATTATTGAGGAAGTAGTGGGGAACAATAGCTCTTATAGGGTTATGATTTGTTCTCTACCTCTGAGGTAGGGTTTGAAGGGTTTTGATTAAATTAGTTTAGTTGTTTTAGATCTAGATTCACATTCTTGCACAAGTAATTAGCTACAACCAACTGATTGCTTGTATTTAATTTTTTTATTAGATTAGAAGCATTGTTTAAAAACCCAGAAAAGATAAAAAAATATTTACTTTTATTAGATTAGTTTGTTCATATATGCTTTGTGAAAATACCAAAAACATAGATTAAATTTCCTTTGATAGTTATTTTGTTTCATCAAAATCAATTCAATTCATTCCGCATGACCATCAATGGTCCACAACAAGAGAAAACGTTTGGTTGTGATCCATTTGTCCCACAATCCAACGTGCGAGTTGTCGAATGACAATGAAACATGTTTACGCTTGTTATTTTTACGCACACTTGCTAGGTATTATGAGAAGATAGAACAATTAAACACATTAAATATTGCATCTAATCAAAACTATAATTATTGGACTACTCTTGGCAATAGGGCTTGATTACACATATGACCATATAAGGACCATACCCTCCATGAGTTTACGATTGTGATCCCTAGGTCCCACAAGCCAACGGGCATGTTGACGAATTACACATCAACATTGGTTTGTATACACCGGTATTAATATCATCACCACTTCCACACGACATCATTACATAACTTTCATTATTAAACATAACAAACTGATCGGGCTAGGGATTTACGGAGTAGGTCGAAAATCCGTCCATAGTCCCTATGGTTTCTTTACATCTCTCGTTCCCACTTCCATGACCTTGTCCGAAATCTATACCAATCACCCATAGGTTATGTGTTCCATAACCACTAGACAAAATCTTAGCACATCTTGATATTAGCGGAGCCTCAGAGTAGCTATTCTATCTAATTGATCCATCACACCACTTTAGCTTAGGATCACTTTATTTTCCTTATACTCGTAGATCTAGATATTGCGTGTTAAATATATAAGGTTTCCTCGTTAGCTTTCTCATCATTACCACATTCACCTCCATTTCTATTCTACACCAGTTGTCTCGGCATGACCTCGGGATGTCGGGTGTGAAGAAGGTCATATGTTGATTTTCTCTCATATAAATTGGTGAACCCAATGTGAAGGATTTATTCCTTCTTGTTTCCTTTTCTTTCAATTTCATTACCCCACGTCTCCATTTATTCCCCTATTTTGGTAGGTATTTGATACTTTCTAAAATATTTCTGGAAGAGAGTTTGGTGGGCCATTTGGATCTGATAGATATTACACCAAAATTCAACCATAACAATCCCCTTCACTTTTGAGATGGGGTGATAATTACACAAGCAATGTCCAAACCTCCCCTAGTTACACTTTAGACCCCATTATCTATGTAAGGATGGAGTATGTTGATCAACCATTAAACATGCAATATGGTCAACCCAATGCAAACCACGTTGTTATCACAAATGGAACAAGTTCTTACCAAAGAGTCCTATCAAGACCCCACATTTCCATGCAATCAACAAAATATGATACCTTTGCATGAATATCAAATCCTCTTCATCATATAGATGAGACTTTAGATAGAATGAAGGCTACAACCTCGATATTTTGAATTCCTATTTTAAGATTCTTACTTCTAAGGAAGACAAGAATTATAACACCTGAAAAATTCATGATAGTGTATCACGAGCCTGCTCAATCAAACCCTATGCCACAGAAACCCAACAATGGACTCAATCATCTCCTAAATATATTCACAACCAACACATGCGGTAGGGTAAAATGTGAGGTATCTAGTTGACAACAAAGGATACATCCCTTGCAATGAGAAACCAACATAATATCCTTTAAAAGAAGGTTATCTAGTTCATTCAAATCCACGTGATCTTCTCACAAGGTTAAACACACTAGGGATGGGTCCTCATCCTTCTAAAGCTTATCCTATGCAAGGGTTGGATGGAATTTCATTCTTGAATTCTGCCACAATAGGCAATAAGATGTTCCCTAATTTTACACCGCTAGTCCATATCTTTGTACTATCCCACCTTACATGCACATGTATTCAAAATCCCCCCGGATGGACCCATACACCATTCCTACTCCTTACATACCATATCAAGGGAACCCATATGTTCTCATCAACGTTTATAATGCATCTTATCCAAAACCTCCTCCTCCACCTCCTCATCGGGGATATTTAATGGTGGAAACTTACACAATGGCTCCATACGCCAAGTATTTAAAGGAGCCTCTTGAATTCACCATACGTGGTTTCATGATTCCACACCCATTTACTGGATCTTCCAAAATTTAAGGGAGAAGGAGATCCGAATGCTCATATAAAGGCCTATGTTACTACTACCAGGAATTGCTTCCTTGGGATGTTGTAGTGGTTAATATCTTTCTAAATACTCTCAAAGGAATCGTATTGGATTGGTATTACCGCATTATGGAAGCTTCTATAAATTCCTTTAAACATATTTTTTTCAATTTTATCAAAGCATTTGACATGAACAAGTTGTTGTGTACGAGGATTAGGGATTTCATGCATATTAGAAGGGAGCAAAATGAATCTGCTTTTGCCCATTTCATCCGAGAGATGTTGCCAAGTTCTCTATTCCTCTAGAAGTGTGCCCAACATGGACTAGATGGAACTTTGTGATGTTTTCCTTCAATCGCTCAATCGAGAGACTAGGGAAGAATTCCGAGAAGTTTCCTTTCCGCATTTACAAGGAAGTATTAGAAGGTGTGCTAAATATCGACCAAGCCGTTATAGACGGTGGGCGTAAGATCTATGGTCCCAATGGGAAAATGGTATCCCCAAATCAAAATAATGCAAATGATCAAAACAATGGTGCGAGCAACCAATGACCTAAGGGTGTGAATCACAATCATGGTGCTACAACAAATAGTGCTACTTGATCAAGTCAAGAATGTTGGTTTTCCAAAAAATGAAAATAATAACAATAACAAAAACTCAGGAAATCAAATAGGCCCTAACACTTTGTGTCATCTTTCAACACTCTTGATTTAAACTTTCCCTCTCAAAATAAAAATCAAACCCAAGGCCCAAACCATTATCAAAACTCGGCCAAGGGGAGTGAATCATGGTTATAACAATCAATTTTAAAATTATAACTGAGGTTATAATCAACAACCATAATACGCTTATCAAATGCTAAGATATTATGACCCTAACCTATATTGTGGTTTCCATAAGGTTTGAGGTCATGACGATAGGACTTGCCATGATTGCAACAAGTTTCTGTAAATACTTCCCGAAAACCAAAGGCAACTCTTTGTAGACATGTTCCTAGAAAATCTTGAAATAAACCCGTAGCCTAGTCATACCAAACCTTTTACACCTTAAAATGTGAACCCTAAACATCCTGGAGATTCCCAAGTGAATCCTCAAAATATAAAAAAGGGTATTCCTATAGGGAAAAATGACCATGAAGCCTCAAATTCTAACAAATCTTACATTGTTCCTAACCTTGGTTCAAACGATAATACAAAAATATTGGGGTTAGTCGAGCTAGAGGTTGAGATAGAAATTAATGCGAAAACTCGGATAAAGGATTACATTTCGCAACCCCTATCCTCTCTTTCCTTCCCATGGGATGGCATTCCTAAAATCTCAAAACTAGTAGGAGCCTATGATTTAATATTGGATTTGAAAAAGACCTTTTCTCACATTTCATTTCTAGATTTTCTGAAGAATTCACCTGCACATTGTTATGTGTTTATCAATGCACTAGGTCTTGGTCATTTAATCCATGTTACGCCACCTCCTAGCACTTAAATAAATCATATTGACTTTGACATACATCCTCCGGGACAAAATGATAGGGATATTGGGTTTGTTTTTGATATAGACACCGAAATTACCCGAAGAGGTGATCCTACCTTATTTTTATAGGTATAGGTTTATAACAATTTCTTTAATAGATCCATGATTGATGACGAGGCAGTTTTAAATGTGGTTCCCTTCTCTTTCTTACAGAAGTTGGGATATGGAGAGATAAATTATTCCTCTACAAGAAACACGTTGCAAGGGTATGAAAATCTTAAAGCGACCTCAATTGGAACCATAGTTCTTCCAATCACGCTTGATCTAAAAACCATCTTGATGGATTTTTAAATTATTGACAGGAAACAAGTTATAACATGATCCTTGGGAGACCCTAGATTCATCGAATGAAGGCTATCCCTTCTACCCTGTTTCTAGGAGATTAGATTCCTCCATTTGAGGAAGGTCTTCATTGCTCAAGGGGATCCTAATCCCTTTGATATACACTTATAAAACTTCAAGAAGAATAAAGGAGTCCATACAGAGCATAAAATTCATGTGAATTAATTGAAAAAACTGCCTCCATCAAAAGAGTTAGTCCCAATCACCCTGATTGTGCCGAAGACTAAATTCATTGACCCAAAACATTTGAGGTGGAAAAAATAGATAAGGGTAAATCAATATCTATGGAAACAATGTCCACTAAAACCACAATGGAAATTATGAAACTCTTAGAGAGTGACGATTTAATATTCCTCCTGTTTGAACCACAGGGGATGGGTAGTCTTCTCACTTTAGCATCTCTTCCATCTAACGAACTAGGTCTAGGTGTGAACATGATAGAATTAACAAATGAAGAAGGGCAATATTAGATTGAAAATATGCCCATCAAAACCATCTTTAAGGTTATTTTTATTCTAAACACCAGTTCTAACCGGTGTGTGTCGAAACTAAGCTTGCCATATCCATAGGGAAAGGCCTCATCATTCAATAAGTGTCACAAGTAAACAAAATGTTCTACATAGGAAACAAGGCTAACCAGCATAGTCATGCTCACTCACACATCATGTCTTAATAATGTGACAAAGAGGTACATGAATTCCTCTTTCAGACAAATGATTTTAATGATTAGACATACACACTTCTGAGAAATGGTTATAATTTTAAACCCATAATGCTAGGCCCTTGTCAAGAGAATATAAATTTTGAGGATTGTGGTTCTCCTTTGTGTACTTTTAGGTTGAAGAATTCAATATTCATCAACTTTCTTCACCTTAGATATCATTCAAGAAGTGTCACAAGTAAACAAAATGTTCTACATAGGAAATAAGGCCAAGCAACATAGTCATGCTCACTCACACATCATGTCTCAAGAACATGAAAAAGAGGTGCATGAACTCCTCTTTCAGAAAAATGATTTTAATGATTGGACATACACACTTCTGGGAATGGGTTATATGTTCAAACCTAGAATGTTAGGCCCTTGTCAAGAGAATGGAAATTTTGAGGATCATGGTTCTTTGTTGTGTACTTTTAGGGGTGAAGAATTCGATATTCGTCAACTTTATTCACCTTAGATATCATGACATGTAGTCTCACTGCATTTCCATATGTATATTCTTTGCATCTGCAAAACATTTTCATCTTCTAGTTCATTTAGTCAAATTTGTGATCAAGGGACTTATTCTTATAGCAATTCCTTAAAAAATCTGAAAACATTGGCAAAAATTCAAATCATAACTCTTACAATATTCATGGTATCACCAATTGTTTCCAAATCATCTCATCAGTTCAGACAAGAAAAGAAAAGCTTTGAAAGTAACCATACCAAGGCCCGAATACTTGGTTCGCTTATAGTTTTATCTAGGTTAGGTGTCTTTGCATATAGTTTGTTCTAGAAGCTTCATGGTGTCACATCTATCCCATATATATCTCTTTGGAAATAAGAACATTCTAGACATTTTTCCCAGATAAATAAGTCAAATGAAAATCCATAGAAAATGTTTATTTTACACATTTATTTTCCCCCGCAGACCTTCGAGTGTTGAGCCTATGTCTCTTACTAGTGATGTAGGGTTCGAAAAGGAAAGAAGTGCCCTTACTTTCCTATTTCTTGTCCATGGTGATGAACCCATACTTCCTACTAGTAGCATGGGGCAAGGTGTGGGGGGTCTCTTTAACAAAATTGAAAATTGGAAATAGTTCATTCAAATGCTGTGAAATCATAAATCAAAACAAAGTGAGTTAGATATCAAAAATTCCAAAAGAGTTTAAAACCTCAAAACCAGATTTTTCCAACCAAGTGGCCATCTACGGATCTAAGTCTCAATAAACTGGAAAGAAATCCACATTTTAAACTATGAAGAAAACTTAAGTAGAATGAGGTTGTAGTGTATCAATTTATTTTTTCCAAATAATTTTCTCTCTCATCATTATCATTCATCAAATCTCTATAACTTGTGCCCCTTCCGGCTCTTGGTGTTGAACCCTCACATCTTACTAGTTGTGTGGAGTTAGAAGTGGGGCAAGTTCGTTCACTTATCATATCACTCTTTCGCCATGTTTTTCCAAAACAATACGAAGCACCAAAAGTTTCTTAGAGAAACTAAAGTTCAACATTACAATGTGATTCCATTATCACATATCAACATTAAAAAAAAAAGGAAAAGAGATCATCTCGTTAGCATTCATATCCACCGCATACATTTTGAAAAGCATATAAAAATAGAATTTAGAAGCATCTAGAGTACACTTGTGAAGTGAGCCAATAGGAAGTCAGCTCAAATACCATGAATTACCAAACCAAAAAGAAGAGTCTGTATATATCATAATATATCAAGTTTATATACAAGGCCATCATGCCCTAAGCGTGGTCAAAATGCTCACAATGAGCCCAAAATATACAAAAAAATATAATGCCCGACAAAATTGCAACCAATTAATAAAAGGCCCATTGGCCTATAAATCCCTATGGGATACCGAGATGGTGTACGGTTGTGTCCAAGACTCCTACTGTGGCTATGAAAACAATAATGTACTAAATGGTGGGAGTGCTCATGGTGGCAGCCACTAGCTGTGGTCTCACTATGAAAGCAACTCCGACTCATCAAATGATCAACTTTCTTGTATGTGGTCACCGAGTGTGGAGAGAGGTCATAACCTTCGCTTCCCTCCAGATGGGTGCAAACACATTAGTTTGGATTTTGGATGCAAGTGGTTGTCCTATATCCTCAGTCAGCTCATCTCAGGTCTTCCTAAAAGGGATTAGCAAGGTGTCCACGTACACCCGTCAAATGAGCTCTCACTACTCCTGTGCACTCGCTACAAGAAGAAACAAAGAAGAAATGACGAGTTAGAAAGTTACAAAAACAAAACAAAAATAAATACCAACTAACATTTCTGACTAACAAGGTAAAGAGAAGAGGATCAACATACTCAAATCTCTAGGCATCTATGTAGGATCATTGGCTAATGTAGTTTACACGCTCGATGGTTGCGGAGCCTCCCAAAACTAGAGGAAAGATGTTGTCCCACCATGAAATCATCATCCCCCACTCCATCATGAAAAAATTTTCCCTCGAGGCAAGTGTCTCATCCTCTGCGGCCACCTCCTCTCACTCCACTCTCATAATGGCTCAAGTTTCACGCCACTTGGGATTTCTCTCCACTTCCATACAAGCTTCCCCACTAGCCTCACCTCCTAACCCCTCATCATCGGTCTCCTCCTCTCCGGTCTCATCCCTGTATACTCCTCGAGTCGATTCTATTTCTATGGGCTCATCCTCCACTCCGTTATTTGTAAGTATGGCCCCAATTTGCAATAAGGGTGCGGGAGCTACATGAGCTTCCCGTCGAGCACAAACAACTTATTTAACTATGATAGGCACTCCTGGAATCACCATTTTCATACTTGTATCTCCTTAAGGCCCCTTTAGGGCTTCCTTCACTATCTTATACACAGGTGCCATTGGGGAAGCATATCAATGTAGGGGAGGTTGAATTGCTAAGGAACTTGGCTAGGACGGGTGAATCTCAAGCTTCCTCATCCCTGTCAACTAAGCCGACCAATATTGGAACAAGCCGCCACTATGGTCCCCTCCTATCCCCATAACCCTTCCATCAACTAGTATGGGGTGTCCACCATGTTTTTGTGGAAAAAGAAGCCACTTGGATGGTGTGGCACTTTGAAAACTATCATTGATGTCCATCGCGGCCATGATGGCCCCCTGGGTCATGTCTTGGTACTCCCCTCCCATAGGAATGATCCACTTGTACACACAACTCATAACTTATGTGTGGTGGTGTAAAGACTTCCCCTGTAATATGACAATCTAATACAGGTCATGATAAGTAGTCCCAAGTATGTCTTCTCCTTAAGCATAGATATGACCATATGGTGATTCTTCATAATAATGGGAGCCCAACAATAGAGTATTGTATCACCTCCCTTGTCCCCAATAAACCACGAGGCTAAGATATCCATCATGGACTTGCGAGATAGTAGGGATGGGATTAGTAAGATTGGATTGGACCTTAATACCCTTCTTCAAACCAGAGGAGATAGTGACATCCCCATATAGGTGGTTATACGAAAGAAAATCTACATGTGACCTTCTTCGCACCCGAATTCCCAAGTTTGTGCCAAGACATCCGGTGTAGAATAGAAATGGATGTGTATGTGCGGTGATGATGGATAAGCTAATGAGGCAACCTTATATCTTCAACATGTAATAATGGGATCTACGAATCTAAGGCAAAGAATGCTCTCCTAACCTGAAGTGGTGTGATCGATATATCCGATATGATAGCTAATCGAGACTCCAAATCAATATCAAGCTCTACCGAGACTCTATTCATTGGTTATTGAACACATGGAAAGTAACCTGTAGGCACCTCATATAGATTTCTAGACAAGGTCATGGAAGTAAGAATGAGAGGTGTAATGAAGCCATAGGGACTATGGATGATTTTTGGTCTAGTCCATAAATTATTAGCACAGGTCACCGCTATGTTCAATAATGAAATTTTTGTAATGATATTAGGTGGAAGTGGTGATGATCTAAATACTTATGCATGCACACCAGTGTCATGCACATAATCAAACCCTTTTTCTAGGAGTAGTCTAATAATCGTAGGATTGATTAGCTATGATTTTTAGTGTGTTTAGTTATTCTATTTTCTCAGAGACTGTAGAAGGTGTGTGTAATACTGTCAAATGTAAACTTGTATCAATTTCTATTATTAGTCTGTCCGTTGGGTTGTGGTACCAAAGGATCACAACCATATGTCTTTTCTTGTTGTGGGCCATTGATGGTCATGCAGAATGAATTAAAATGATCTTGATAAAAAAAAGCTAACTATTAAAGGAAATCTAATCTATGTTTTTGGTTTTTTAACAATATATCGAGAGGAAAAAAATAATAGTAAACTAATCTAACAAAAGTGAGTGTTTTTTATATTTTCTAGTTTTTAAGGAATATGTTATACTCTAATAAACAAACTAAATACAAGTAATCAATTTGGATGTAGATGGTTACTTGTGAAAATATGTAAATCTAACTTTTAAAAAAATAACCTAATTTAAAAAAACCCTTCAAACCCTACCTCAGAGGTGAAGAACAAATCATAACTCTAAAAGAGCTATTGTTCCCCATAACTTCCTTGGTAATGTCAAAGAGAAAACTTTCTAATGATTTGATCTACTTGTAATTGCCTAATCAATTAAAATGAATAATTTTACTACTCTATTTGATATGTAATTGAAACTAATAATTCAAAATTGACAATTTGAAAAATGAAGCAAACAAACAAGTAATTCCAACCTAGATAAGCAAGATCTTTGGTACATCTGATTCTATCTATGTATGTCCCCTCAGTTTGTTCCTTTCTTTATTTTTGTGTTCATATGATTCCAAGGAATTGGGAATGTAAGAATAACAACATAAGAAGATGCTTGAGAAATGGTAGCTTGAAGGTAGTCTGGTTGCAATGCAAGTAGAAGAGAGATAACACAAGATATCTGAGCTTGGCTATGCAATTCCTAGGATTGTGGCAGCAATACTATGCAAGATACACAAAATTTTTAGGCCCTTTTGCTTGAACAAAAGCATGGAATATATAAGAATTGGGGCTGGGATGTGCCTTCATGCACAAGGCAAGAAGAGGCAGTTCCAAATAACTAAAGCACATGTAAAAATAGAAGAGGGAAGGAGAACCAAGAAATCAAAACTATTTTTAGATAAATCAGTTCACAAACACATCCTAAAATTGAAGTTAAGTGAATCGTCGCATGTTAAAAACACACATGACGGAATCTAGAAAAATCACTCAGGACCGCCACCTGCGTTGCCAGGCGGTGGTTTCAGAACCATCACCCAAGCAGAGAGCATCATTCCTATTATTAAAGGCCAAAACATGCACAAAATTGAGTGAGAAGTTAGAAAAGAGTGGAAAAGATAAGGACGTCTACGCTACAAATATATGTTGTAAATGGGTTTAGGATCTCAAACATCTTCTAAAAGGACATGAATCATCATTGGGAATTTTGTAACTATTTTCTGAAAATGTAGCACATGAAATTTTGGGTGCATACATATTTCCCCCTCAGAGAAGCATCTTAGCCATGAAAATGCGTAAAACGTAGAGTCTAAGTATGGCATTCCCAAAATGGGGAGTTAGAAGCTATACTTGACATGCCCGTGTGTCAAAACATCGTCATCCAAGCTCCCGCTACCTATAAAAGGGAGAGAAGAATAAAGTACTGAGATAGATAAAATATCAAAAATAAAAACTAAATCAAAATGATAAGAGGACTTACCATTTTACGGGGATACTGAGGATATACCCGTACAACACTTCACCCTTTGAACACATACACTCGAAACGAGGTCAAAACTACATATATATATAACTCATTTTCCATCTCATTTGTGCTTCTTCAATTTGGTGATTTTTAGAGATTTGGATCCACGGTGACCATTTTCGACGATAGTACAGCCAAAACAACTATTACAAGATTGTGATCATGCCTCCATGAGTGGGAGATCAACCAACATGTTCTAAGGTTGGTTTTTTTCACTTTTACGTTTTCAAACCTAAAATGTAAAAATGTTAAAAAAATTACCTAGGGGGGTCATTTTAAAAATTTATTGTCTTAAATGAGTCTTTGGGAGGGGCACCCATAGGGTAGTCTTTTATTTTGTTCAAAATGGTCTTTTTTTGTGTTTTGAGAATTTTCTAGGGTTAAAGATGCATTTGGAAAATTGGTCCAGGATCCCCACCCTAATAGGGTAGTGGTCCTAGAACTCTCACCCTACACTAGGCGGCGGTCTTGAACTGAATGACCAAAATGCATGCTAAATTGATTTTTTTGGATTTTTGATGTTTTGTCATGTTTTTGGTGAGCTTATCCTTTGATATACGTTACTAAATTTCTCTTTTTATATGTTTTGGTGAATGTAGAAGGAGGAGTACATCCGTTGGAGTCACGAGAGGGAGTGTGATTGGATCCCAAGGATTTTGGATCAGTTGACTCAAGATGAGATGGACACTCTACAGAGGGTGGGTATTTGGAGGATTGCATGGGTGCCCCATGTCACTCTTGCTAGTCACATACTTGTGTGACTTGTTTTCTTACTGGGATGTAGACCGGAACACTTTCCGGTTGCCAAGTGCCAAGGGTGAGTGGACCATCACCCTAGAGGACGTATACCACATTCTTGGACTCTTGATACTTGGGAGGAGATTGAACCTGAAGATAGCAGGGTCCAAATCTAAGATCACTTAGTGGGCCACATACATGGGGATGCAATTGTTTCATTTGGCTCGAAGAAGGGAATAAAGGTTTGATCTATTGCCACTACTCCTATTCCTATCATCCACAGAGCCATCATGGGCATCTTGTCCTTACAATTAATTAGGGATAAGGGAGGTGACACTCTCCTTTAATGCTGGGCTCCCATTATTACACAGATCGAGGGGCATGGTCACATATACACATGGGAAGTAGACATCATAGGGATTACCTATCATGACTTGTACAGGGTATTCAAGCTACAGGGAAAGTTGTTGAGCCATCCCATGCTGGTTATGAATTGGGTCTATGAAATCATCACCCTTTATGGAAGGGGAATACCAGTGTTGGATCTAGGGGCTATTCGGGAAGTGATGTGGATAGTGATGTCAGTTCTTCAAATGCCAAATCAGCCATGGCCTCTTTGACTATGGTAGATATGGTTGCCACACCCTACCAAGATATGGAAGGGTTATGGGGGTAGGAGGTGACCACAATGGTAGCTTGCTCTACCACATGAAAATTAGTTGATAGGGTGGGGAGAGTCAAGATTCATCCATTTGATCGGGTTCCTCAAGTAGTTTGGCCTCCCTTATGTTGACATGCTTCCTCCAGTGGCACCAGATACAAGACTATTTAGGAGGCCTAGAAGGGCCCTAGAGGAGATCTTGGATGGATAGTGGTTACCCCAAGTGTGCCTATTACAATTATTTATGTGGTCCATGCCAAATGGGAAGCTGGTGCTCCTCAAGCACCTTTACTACGATTGTGGTGACTCTCGCTCATAGCAGAGAGGAGGATGATCCTTTTGATTAAAACTACGACTCTGAGGAGTACACATGAGATGGGACCGAGGAGAATTCAGTTGGAGAGGATGCAGAGGATGAGGGGTTAAGTGGTGAAGGTGGTGAAGGTGGTGGGGCAGCCCACATGGAGGAGGAGGAGAGTGATCATGAATAGCATGACACTCAGGATATGTTGAGAGCAGCATGAGAGGAGGTGAGTGTGGAGAGAGAGACCTTGGTCTTGGAGGGATCACTTCCTTGAAATGGAGGGGAAGAAGATGATTCCATGATAGGAAAACATCTCACCTCTAGCTTTAGGGATGCACTATATTCACCGTGAGAGCAGCCACTAAACCTACCTGGATGCCCGAGAGATCCAAGTATGTTGATACTCTTCCCTTGACTTTGTTAGTTGGTATTTTTTTGTTTTGTTTTTGTAATTTTCTAACTCACCATTTGTTCTTCTTTTCTTTCTTGTAATGAATACACATGAGTGGCAAGAGGTTATTTTATGGGTGTGCATGGAAACCCTACTAATTCTCTCGAGATAAAACCCAAGTGAGATGAGCGAGGAATTAGGCCAGCTACTAAAGCAACCGACAAACATACTGATGTGTTTACACCTGTCTAGAGAGTAACGGAGGTGATGAACTCTCTTCGTACTCCGGTGGTTAGGTATGAGTAAGTCAAGAGATTGATGACACAGAGTCACTCTCACAGTGAGACCATGGCCAGTAGCCACCACCATGAGCACTCACACCATTCGGTTCATTCTCATCATTGTATCCATAATAGGAGTCCCAGATGCGAGATGTACACCATCTAAGGGATCTCAGAGGGATTGACAGGCCACTAGGCCTTTTATTGCTTTGTTGCAATTTTTCAAGTGTTATATGATTTTTATATATTTTAGGCTCATTTCGAGTGTTTTGACCACACCTAGCATGATGGAATTGTATACAAACTTGACTCACTATGATATATATAGACTCTTCTTTTTGGTTCAGTAATTCTTTGTATCTGAGTTGACTTCCTCTTGGCTCACTTTGCATGTGTACTCTAGATGTTTAGAACTTCCATTTTTATATGATTTTCAAAATGTATGCATAGTGGATATGAATGCTAATAGAATGATTTATTTTTGTATTTTATAATGCTGATATATGATAATGCAAACACATTGTAATGTTGAACTTTAGTTTCTTTTAGCAATTTTGGTACTTTGTATTGTTTTGGAAAAACATGGTGATACAAGTGATATGATAAATGAATGAACTTTCCCTGTTCCTAACTCCATGCAACTAGTAAGATGTGAGGGCTCAACACCAAGAGCTAGAACGGGCACAAGTTATGGAAATTTGGTGAATGGTAATGATGAGAGAAAGACAAGGATTTGATAAAACCAAATTGAGACACTACAACCTCACTCTACTCAAGTTTTCTTCATAGTTTAGAATGTGAATTTCTTTCCAGTTTATCTAGACTTAGATCCATAGATGGCCACTTGGTTGAAAAATATGGTTTTGAGGTTTTAAGCTCTTTGAAATTTTGGACATCTAACTCACTTCATTTTGATTTATGATTTCACAATATTTGAATGAACTATTTCTAAATTTCAAGTTTGTCAAAGAGACCCCCTACACATTTCCCCATGCTACAAGTAGGAAGTATGGGCTTATCACCATGGACAAGGCGTAGGTGAGTAAGGTCATTTTCTCCTTTCCTAACCCTACATCACTAGTAAGATATGTAGGATCAACACCGAAGGTTAGTAGAGGCAGAGAAATGTGTAAAATAAAAAATTTCGTGTATTTACATTTGACTTATTTATCTAGGAAAAAATGGCTAGAATGTTCTTATTTCCAAAAATATGTATATGAGATAGATACGACACAATAAATATTCTAGAATAGACTATAGGCAAAGACACCTAACCTAGAAGAAACTATAAGCAAAACCAAGTATGCAGGCCTTGGTATGGTTACCATCAAATCTTTGTCTTATCTTACTTGAATTGATGCAATGATTCAGACACAATTGATGACATTGTGGAGATTTTTAGAGGTATGATTTGAACATTTTGCTAATGTTTTTCAAATTTTTTAGGAATTTCTATAATAATAAGTCCCTTGATCACAAATTTTACAGAATGAACTAGGAGATGAAAATGCAATGCATATGTAGTAATGTACATATGAAAATGCTAATGGATCATGCGTAATACCTCTTCAGGTGAAGATAGTTCATAGATTCTCTAAACTCCTCACCCTCTAGTGTACACGGGAGAATTTAGTCTTATGTTACTCGATATGGACCCAACCACCTCGGTTTGAATTTCCTTCCTTCGCCCGTATTTTTGTCTATTCGAATATCAAATCATAGAACCAAATCTCCCTTATATATTTCACACTCATATAATTTCTTGTTATATTGTCAAGCCATATGATTAGCGTAAACACTATGTCATTTTTCAACATTAAGTATAGCCTCGTTAAGAATTTCTAGCTAAGAGATTTGCACTTCTTGATAGCCTTCTTCTCCCATAATTCCTTGCAATGATATGTGAAGACTAGGTATTTCAACTTTGAGCGGTAAAACCACTTCTACAATTGGTTGTAGAGCCTGTATTGGTGTGTGGATCTCATGGTAGAATGTATGATGGAAAAGTGACAAACGAGCATGGGAATCTACAAGTAACTCTTCTTCGTACCGACCTCCCAAGGTCGTGCCGAGATAGCTGGTGGGAATGGACTATGCATGGGATGCAGACAAGCTAGTTAGGAAATATTATATCTTCGACCGCACTAATGGAATCTATGAATATAAGGCAAAGAAGGCCCTCCTAACCTAAAGCGGCATGTATCGGTCGGTGAGGATGACTACTCGAAGGCTCCAATCAATATTGCGTTCTAGCATAATCTGGTCTATAGGTTGTGGGATATGGGGAATATGACACGGGATTGTTTCGTGTATATCTTCGAGATAGGGTCATAGGATGGATGATGGATATAGTGGACTCTACGAGGTAATTCTCGATCTAGTCTAGAAATCCTTACCTTCGTTAGCTACTATATCCAACAAGGATAAGCGTGTGATTACGATAGGTGGAAGTGCAAAGTGGATCTAAATAATAATGTACATAAGCTAGCGTCAACGTCGGATTGACTGTGGACTCGTTGTATTGTGGGATTTGTGGATCATAATTGTAGATTTGTGGTTGTTGTGGACTCTGCTATGGTCATGTGTGGAATCATTCCCTAATCCCTAGTATCCAATAGTTGTATGCCTTTTTGCCTCTATGTTTAGAACTAAAAGTTGTGCAATCTTCTCGAGTACCTTACGGTGTGTTCGCAACCTGAATTCTTAAGCTAGTGTTTATATCGGTGAGAATGTCTCTTGCATCTTTGTGGGACCAAAGGGTCACAACCGAACATTTTTCTCTTTCAAGCCTTTCTACTACGGTCATGTGGTTTTTTATCTACGGTAATATGTAGTTTGGCTGGTTTGACTAGAATGTGTGTGCTTGGTCGTCTTCTATGTTTAACCCTCTTAAGCGTGAGCTGATTTTTGTAAGTTTTTGTTGTTCGGAAGACTTGGATTCTAAGATTCTGATTTATATCAACTATTATTGTAACAAGATTGGGTTGAGGCATGATTGGTTCAAATACGTATTCTCCTGGGCTCTCTAGGTCCCGTGATTGTCATGGAAAAGAAAAATGTAAATCTAAGCTGTAGAAAGAGTAAATTTAACTATGTAAAGTATATCTACGACATATATAACTTCTCTATTTTTGTATTTTTGATGAACTATTGAATGAATTGAAAGAGAAATTATTTAAAATATCTATAAATTAACAACTAAACTAATAATGAAATTAAAACAAACAAAGCAGCCGAGTATAGCTACTTGCCTGTGCAGTTGTAAATCTATTCTAAATAACCAAATAACTGATCTAATCTATTTGAAAGACTCTCAATCCTACCTCAGAAGTGAGGAATGAATCATAGTTTCTCATAAACTATTAATCCCCACAGCTTCCCGGAAATATCGAAAGTGAGATTAACTAAAATGAAATGATTAACTACTCTATTTAATATGATTTAACTAGAACTTTAAAAGCTTGAACTGGATTTTGCAAAACAATGGTGAATCCTGGTTGCGTGTGGATTTATCCCTCAAGTATGATCTCCTCGTTCCTTCGTGCTCACGTGAATCCAGAAAAGCGTGTGATGTTAGCATCAACAGAAGTTGGTATCGAAATAATGGTAGCTTAGGATGCAGACTGAATACAATGCGAGTAGGAGAGGGATAGCGCAAGAGAACAGAGCTTGGCTTATGTAATTCCTAGCAGGATTTATTGCGAGTCATACAACATAAAACGTCCAGAACCTGAAACTATCCTACTTGATGAACAAGACCTACAACTTTAATGGCTTCCTACTGAAAATCAAACTATCATATTCCAATGAATTGCATGAAATAGTAACTACACTAGCACAAGAAGATTATGTGGCTTCCTAATAGCTAAACAACACTAACCATGCATACAACAAATGAAACTATGAATCCTAAGAAAAATTGAAAGGCTAAGCTATTGAAATGAGAAATTGAGAGGCAAATTTGAGGGGCCATTTGCTTGAGCACAAGCCAACTATTTATAGAATCCCATTTACCCAAAGGTGAAAACCAATTTGATCTCTTAAACCATAAACAATGTAAAAACACTATTCCAGGGAACCAGAATCATAAATACAAGCAAAGGTGGTGAAAAAAGCTGGTAAACGTTGAAATTTTACACGAGTCGTGTTAAAAAGAGCATTCTAGAAAATGCGTGAAGGACCACCACCTTGAGCAGGGCGGTGGTTACAGGACTGCCGCCTTGCACTGGGGTGGCGTCATGAGATCGCCATTTAGGAAGGGCGGTGGTTTTGTCACTGAACACCGAAAAGCAAAGGAAAAGAGGGGGAAGGAAAAATCAAAGCACCCAGGGGCTAAGCAGGGCATGTGGGATGTTAACACATACTTGGAGAGATTTTCTAGATCCTGAACACGTTGCGAGGAGACTCATATCATCATTGGGGCATGTGTAACATTCTTTCAAGTGCGGCAAAGACCCTACAATTTTGGGTACGTACATATTGCCCCCTCAGAGAAGTTTTTAGCCATAAAGAGGTGTAAAACGGTGGGTTTGAGTATGGCGGTCCCAAAATGGGAAGTAAAAAATTATACCTGATACGCCTGTGTGTCGAAATGACGCCCTCCGAGATTCCCGCTACCTACAAAATGAAAAGAGGAATCAAGTGTAGATAGACAAAATAGATCGGAAAATAAATACTAAAATAATATGAAATGAGGACGTACCATTTGTGCGGGGATAAGAACTTACCTCCGTTGGCACTCCAAACCTGCGAAAAGGGGCATTCAAAACAAGTTAGGATGTTATATATGTAAAAGTGGGCCCATTTTCCTATTCATTTGTGCATGTTGATTTGATTGATTTTGAGCTCTGGGACCCATGGTGACAGTTTCTGACGAGAGTATAGTCAAAATGTTCGAGACGAGATTGTGATCATGCCTCCATGAGTGGAACACCGACCCGCGAGATCACATGTTAGTTTTTCTCGATTTACCGTTTTTATCCCCAAAATGTTAAAATGGTGAAATATTTTTCATGGGGGGATTATTTTTGAAAATGTCAATTTTAATAGGGTCACTTAGGGGGGGCACCTAATGGGTAGGCTTTGTTTTGGTCAAAATAGTCTTTATTTTGCATTTTTAGGCATTTTTAGGGCACGTGACCCACATGGAATTTCGGGACACGACCGCCGCCCTGAGCAAGGTGGCGGTTACACAACCACCGCCCTGATCAAGGTGGCGGTTACAAGACCGCCGCCTTTAAGGCAGCAATTACGGAACCGCTGCCCTACTCAGGGCGGCGGTCCTTCACAGAATGCATAAACAACACTTATTTGAATTTTTTTGCATTTCTAGCATTCTTATATGTTTTAATGATTTTTCTAATGTCATTTGAATACTAACTTACTCTGTTTTGTGTGTTTTTGGGTGTATGCAGGTGAAGGAGGAGTATATCCGATGGAGCCGAGAGAGAGAGTGTGATTGGCTTCTAGCAGTATTGGATGCCCTTTCTCAGGATGAGTAGGACACTCTTTAGAGGGCTGGTATATTGTGCATATCACGGGTCCTGCATGTTGCACCTTCTAGTCACATACTTTGTGACTTGTTTTCATATTGGGATGCTGATCGGAACACTTTCTCGATTTCCAGGAGTCAGAGGTGAGTGGACTGACGTACCTAAAATTGTAAGGTATTATACTGCCAAAACAACGTGACATGTGCCCCAATGATGATACAGGTCTCCTCGCAAGGTGTTCGGGATCTCGAAAAAGCTCTCCGAGTGTGCGTTAACATCCCGCATGCCCCGCTTATCCCCGCGTGCTTTATTTTTCCCTTTTCCCCTCTTTTCTTGGCCTTTTTCTCTTGGTGACAAAACCGCCACCCCGCCCGGGTGGCGATCTTGTGATCACCACCCGAACAGGCGGCGGTCCTGTAACCACCACCCTGCTCAGGGTGGCGGTCCTTTACACATTTTCTAAAAATCTCTTTTAACATGACTCACGTAAATTCAATGTTTTACCAGCTTTCTTTCACCGCCATAAGCTTGCATTTATGATTCTAGTTCCCTGGAATAGTGTTTTGCCATTGTTTATAGTTTAAGAGTTCTATTTGGCTTTTACCTTGGGTAAATGCAAATGCTATAAATAGTTGGCTTGTGCTCAAGAAAATGGCCCCTCAAAATTTGCCTCTGATTTCTCTTTGCAATAGATTTAGTTTTCCTTTTTCTTAGAATGCTTAGTTTCTTTCATTGCATGCTTAGCATTGTTTTTGTTTGTAAGCCACATATCCATCTTATGCAAGCACTTGTTATTTCATCCAATCCTTGGAGTAGAATAGCTTAGGAAGCCATTAAATTGTAGGTTTTGCTCCTCAAACGGGATAGTTTGAGTTCTGGACACACTATGTTGCATGACTCGCAATAGATCCCGCTAGGAATTGCATAAGCCAAGCTATGTACTCTTGTGCTATCCCTCTCCTACTCGCATTGTATTCGATCCACTGTTCGAGCTGCTTATATCCCAATATCTACTTCTATTGATGCTAGCATTACACACTTTTCTAGATACGTGTGAATACAAAGGAACGAGGAGATCACACCGAGGGGACAAGATCACACACATCATCGATTCGCCCAGCTTTTTCTGAATCCAGGTTCTAGCTTTCAAAGTTCTAGTTAGAATCATATCAAATAGAGTAGTTAATTGCTTTATTTTAGTTAATTCTACTCTTGATATTGCTAGGGAAGCTGTGGGGATTGATAGTTTCTAAGAAACTATGATTCACTCCTCACTTCTGAGGTAGGATCGAGAGTCTTGCAAATAGATTAGATAAGCTATTTTATTTTTTAGAATAGATCTACAAATTACACAGACAAATAGCTACACTCGGTTATTTTGTTTGTTTTAAATTGTTATTTTAGTTGTCAATTCTAGATATTTTAAATAGCTGCTTTCTTAAATTCGTAAAGCTCGTCAGAAAACACAAAAAAATAGAGAAGTCATATATACTATAGATATACTTCACATAGTTAAATTTCATTTTACTATAGTTTGTTTTACATTGTTGCTTTTGTATGACAATCACGGGACCTAGAGAGCCCAAGGAATATGTATTCGAGCCAATCATACCTCAGCCCAATCTCATCATAACGATAACTCATATAGATCAAAATCTTAGGATCCAAGTCTTTCGAACAACGGTAAGCTTGCAACAAATCAATTCCCAGTTGAGCGGACTAAACATAGAAGACGACCAAGCACACAAATTTTGGTTGAATCAACCGAACTACAGATTACCCTAGGCAACATTCATATGACTGTAGAAGGGCTTGAAAGAGAACAAACATTTGGTTGTGATCCTTTGGTCCCATAGCCAGGTGAAGGAGACACTCTTACAGATATAGATACTAGCCTAAGAATCCAGGTTACACGAACGCCTGTAAGATATTATGAGAAAATCACACAGTTATTGATCCTAAATATAGAAGCTGAGAAAGCATACGATTACTAGATATTAGGGATTAGGACTTGATTTCATGCATGACCATAACAGGTCCACAACAACTAAGAATCTACGGTTGTGACCCAAAAATCCCGTAGCCCAACGAATCCATAGGAGAATTAGACATAGACACTGGCCTACGCACACTAGTATTCCGGTCTACCCCACTTCCACCTATCATCATTAAACAATTATCCTTGCTAGACACAGCAGCTAATAGAGCTAGGGAATTCTGGACTAACCGAGAAAATCATCCATAGAATTGACTATATTTACCATCCACCATATAACCCTGTCTGCGGAGAAATACACGAAACTATCCCGAGTCATTTTCCACGTATTCCACAACCTATAGATCAAATCACGATAGAGCTCGATATTGATTGGAGCCTTCGAGCAGTCATCCTTGCGGTCGATCTATCACACCAATTCATGTTAGGAGGGCCTTCTTTTCCTTAGACTCACAAATTCTACTAGTGTGTATTGAAGACATTAGATTGCCTAACTAGTTTGTCTGCATCTCACACATATTCCATACCCACCGGCTGTCTCGGCACAACCTTGGGAGGTTGGGTGTGAGGAAGAGTCACTTGTAGATTCCCATGCTCGCATGTCACTTTTCCATCGTACAAAATTGGTGAACCCGACGTGAACTTTCTTACTTTCTAGTTCGGAGTCATATTATTACGTGTCCTTCCAAGTTAGTATACTTTTCATCTTTTCCGCCTCATTGGCTTTCACCATCACCTTCGCTCCCTCCCATTATTCTATGGGTATTCATATACCCCCCGAATATGTCGGGATTCGATGCATATGGTAGACCCCTCTTGGGTCTTGAGGCATACTACGCCCAACAAAATAGGCAATCATCACCCTCACTCTCAGTATGGGGTGACAACTACTCAACTAACCAGTTGTCAACACAAACTCCGAGAATCAGATATAACTCATCATTTCAAACTGAGGAGTTAGATCAACTCGCTCAAATGCAACAAACAAAGCCTTCAGGCTCGAACAATATGACATTCACCAGAGAATCTGGTTCATCTCCTCATATGCTACTTAGACCACAAATTAGTAGACAATCAGACTCATATCGAGGTTTAGACGATGAATATTCGGTACGTTATGCCAGGAATGACCAACATTCTCGAAGTATGTATCCACCTATAGGAGGTTTACAAAAACAACCCGAGGTCTCTTTTCAAGAAAATACCTCTATGCCACTGCATATAGGAAATACCCTCAGAGAAACTTGGCAAGATAGTGATCAATTCATAGCGGGGTATCACGTGCCTATATAAAACCATGGTATACAACAAACACCACTATGGCAAAACACCGTGACTTCACCAAATGAAATCATTTCAATGTTAGTAGAAAAGGTTAGAGGATTAGAACTTGCCCAAGCAAGTCAAAATTCACAATTCATGCAAACAAGAAGTTCCAATCCTCCACACCATCCTAGCCAAGTAGATCTCCTCACAGGAGTAGGCACGTTAGGCATGACTCCTCAGTATTCGCAACAAACGCCAACTAGACCCACCATCTCTAGCACTGTTCCTCCCGGTCTAGTACAAAACAATCCATTCATGGACAGTACCCCGTCATACTTAAACATGTACTCCAAATCACCACAAGGGGATATGTTCTCCTCTCCCAACATGTTTGGTCAAACACAGGTGTTTCCTTATGCCCCTGCCAATGCATACGCTATGCCATGTCAACAACCCATTCCACCACTGCTCCCTCAACAGGCACCATCAATGGTCGAAACATATGCGATAGGGACGTACTCAGAATATTTGAAAGAGCCCTTGGATTTCACCATACGAAGCATCATGCTTCCAAGACCTCTTCCTGATTTTCCCAAATACAAAGGTGAGGGAGATCCAAATGCACATATCAAAGCTTATGCTATCAGCCATTCGAGAACTACTCCCATGGGATGGGGTTGTTGCTAAAATATTCCCAAAAACCTTGGAAGGCATCGCTCTCGATTGGTATTATAGAATACCTGAGGCTTCCATACATTCATTCAAACAACTCATGTCAGAGTTCATCAAGGCCTTCGACATGAACAAATTATTAAGAATAGGAATCAGGGAGTTCTTACACATCAAACAAGAACACAACGAATCTGTCACCCATTTCATCCAAAGGTGGCGTATAGTTCTTTATTCTTCGGCAAGTGCTCCAAACATGGATCAAATGGAACTATGCGATTTATTCCTTCATTCACTTAGCAGAGAAGTGAAAGAAGAAGTCAAGAAGTTCCCATTAAGAACTTACGATGTAGTCTTGGATAGTGCTCTTGAATAGATCAAGCAGCAATTGATAGTGGTCGTAAAACATATGGAGCAAACGGGAGGTTAATCGCCCCTAACCAAAACACTACAACTTATCCTATTACCATGAACATCAATCAAGGACCTAAAATCCTTAACAAAAATCGGGGTGTAACAACAGATGGAGTAACCGACCAGCCTAAAAAGGTAAATGTTGTCAATACTCCATCACAAATAAACAACCAACGAAACAACAAATTTACCCTGACAATCAATGTAGTGGATTTTAATCATCCACAACAACAACAATGGAAAAATTCCATACAGGGTCCAAGCCAAAATTCAACTAGGTACCAAAACCAGAATTCAAACCAAAAACAACAAACGCAAAATTTTAATAGACAACGGTTTGATCAAAATTTTGGGCCACAATACACATCAAACCAACAAACTAGGAATTACAATCCTAATTCGTATTGTGGTTTCCACAAAATTCGGGGCCATGACACTAGAACGTGCCGTGACTACAATAAATTCATGCAACGCTTGCCAAATGAACAAAGACAACTTTTCATGGATATGTTCTTGGCAGATCCTACATCACCAACATCAAATACTTTTTCAGGGGTAGTTTCCCCTCAAAATGCACCCCTGAAGATCTTTAATGATCCACTCCCAAATCACGATAACAACAGGCTAAATCTAACTGGGATGAACAAGGGTGTAATGACAGGAAACAATGATCATGAAGCCTCAACCTCACTAAATCCATTAGTTGCGCCATAACTAGGAAGTCAGCCACGACCTAAGGTAGTCGGTTTAGTGGAGTTAGACGCTGAAATACCCATCGAAACTATAACAAGGATGCGAGATTATTTCTCTCATCCAAGTCAAGCCACTGCCAGAGAGGCAGATAACATCCGACAAGTCGTAGTAAAACCTGTGGGTGCCTATGATTTGATTAACGACCTAACAAGAACCTTCTCGCACATTTCATTCTTAGACTTACTAAAGAACTTTCCTGCTCATAGGGCTGCTCTTTTAGAAGCATTAGGTTTAGGTCATTTAATTAACATCACTCCACCACCTGAAACATAGGTAAATCATGTGGACTTTGATGTTCATCCTCTAGGGTAGGCAGATAGGGATGTTGAATTCATATTCGAGATAAACAAAATGCCGACAGATGCTAAGATCGCACGCCGAGGTGATCCAGCCTTACATTTGCAAGTATGGGTTTATAACAACTATGTAAAGCGTGCAATGGTTGACGATGGGGCAGCAGTTAACATAGTCCCCTTCTCTTTCCTTCAAAAGCTAGGGTATGGAGAAACCAATTGTTCCACAACTCGAAACACACTAAGGGGCTATGATAGCCTTAAAGCCACCTCGGTTGGAACTATAATATTACCGGTCACCTTAGGACCCAAAACCATCTTGACTGAGTTTTATATTATAGATTGGGAAACTAACTATAATATGATCCTCGGCTGACCATGGATACACCGCATGAAAGCAATCCCTTCTACACTATTTCAAGAAGTAAGGTTTTTACATTTAGGAAAGATATTCGTGGCCAAAGGTGATCCAAAACCATTTGATGTACACCTAGCTGACTTAAAGAAAAGACCAAGTGTGCACTCAGAGTTTGAACTCCCAACAAACCAACTTAATAAACCTACCGACACAAAAACAAAAGAAAAGTTGGTACCTACGACAGATCTTAAAACTATGAGCCTAGCCAAAGCAACCCCAACCCCCAAAGATGAGGCTAACACTGTAGGAAAAGGTATCATTAGGAACTACTGCAAAAATCATTGAATTGCTAGAAAATGATCTACCAATATTCTTACCATTCGATTCAGTAGGCATAGGGTATTCCCTAGGCATTGGTTCCCTTCCAGCAGAGGATCTCTGTATGGTGGAAGTAGAATATGCAAACACAACAGATATCCCAGCATCCATATTCCCAGTAAAATATTGGACACTCCATTTTGATGGAGCTAAATGTCATTACGAAGCGGGGGCAGGTGTAATCTTTACTTCCCCCGAAGGAAAAGTCCTACCTTTTTCCTTTAAACTAAATTTTGAATTCACAAACAACGGCACCGAGTACGAATCCCTCCTCCTTGGCCTCATCTTATTTGAGAGAATCGATGTTGATAACATCAGAGTCTTAGGAGACTCACAATTAGTAGCAAATCAAGTCTCTGAGATATATGAAACCAAAGCCGAGCACTTACAACTTTACAAACAAGTTGTATTAGATTTAAGCAAGGAGTTTTACTTCATATCAATTGAAGCAATCCCGCAAGAGAAAAATATTCTCGCCAATTCAATAGCAACTTCAGCATCACGTTTTACCCAAGCAATGAGTTAGAGGATACCCATTTCATGGTATCCCTTCGTGATGAACCATTGATAAAAACAATGATGAATTCTCTTTTAAACGGAAATAAATCTACTATCCTAGACCATGTTGATAGTGATATGGCCACTCTGGAGTACTTAAATGCCTATGCGGCACTACATCTCTCCTATCATATGATAGATTTGTCCTTAATCCCACATTCATCTTCCTACTTCGGAAATCCCATGATGGATCTTCCCTCACAAATGGAACCTAGCATATGCACAGTAGAAAATGGGGATGATTTGGATTTACCTCCAGTGCCACCTGAGTTTGAAGAGGGTAACACCTCTTTGATCGAAGAAACCATTGATATTAACATCGGAATGGAAGATGAACCAAGGATATTGAAACTAGGATCCTCGTTAACCCCAGAGGAAGTAGAAATACACACTCGGATCCTCAAAGAACATCAGAAGGCATTTGCATTTAATTATAAGGAAATGACAGGAGTTGCACCCCACATTGCGGTGCACAACCTCGTCACTAAATCTGATGCAAAGCCAATTAAACAAAAATCGAGACCCATGAAACCCAAGGTAGCTCTCATGGTAAAAGAGGAGGTAATAAAACTCCTCCAAGTAGGATTCATCAAGCCAGTTGATTACTCCCAATGGGTATCTAATATCGTTCTTGTTCTCAAGAAGAATGGGAAGATACACATCTGCATAGATTTCTGAGACATCAACAAAGCGTGTCCTAAAGACGACTTCCCATTGCCATCCATTGATGTCATTGTTGATGCAACAGTTGGGTTTGAAATTTTATCTCTCATGGATGGATTCTCGGGATAAAACCAAATCAAAATATCTGAACAAGATCAAGCTAAAACCACATTTATAACTCCTTGGGAACCTATTGCTTTCTTTGTTATGCCATTCGGTCTTAAGAATCTTTGGTGCTACATATCAGCGAGCTATGACATATATATTCCACGATCTAATTCATAAAATCATGGAATCCTATGTAGATGACTTGTTGGATAAGGCCAAGAAGCGTTGTGACCATCCGGAAGTACTTCGTGTCATCCTCTCATGTCTGATAGAATATGGAGTCACGTTAAATCCAGAAAAATGCATCTTTGGTGTAACAGGAGGGAAGCTCCTAGGTTACATCATATTGTCATGAGGGATAGATGTTGACCCAACCAAAATTCGAGCTGTCCTCAAAATGATTCCACCTTCGGATGAATCTGGAATCAGGTCATTTCTCGGAAAGCTGGGTGCAATCCGAAGATTCATCCCAGGACTTAAGTTTCGCCATTCATCCAATCAACAATTTACTCAAGAAAGACTATAGCATTGATTGGACTGAAGATTGCAATGAAGCTTTCAACGTAGTTAAGTGTTTCTTGTTGTCACCACCTACGCTAATGCCACCTAAGCTAGATCGCCCATTAATTTTATACTCACGAGCTACCAATGTCTCGCTAGCCTGCATGTTGGCTCAAGAAGACGATGACAAGAGAGAACGTGTGATTTATTTCATTAGCCAAACATTGCTCGACTATGAAACACGTTATACACAAGCAGAATGAGAATGCCTCACCATAGTCTTTGCAACCAAATGCTTAAGACACTATATGTTGAATCAAGAAACAAGGGTCATGGTAAAAACGGACCATTTACGAACTTTTCTCACACAAGGGTCCTTATCTAAGAAAGTTGGACATTTTATAACCCTAATGGGAGAATTCGAATTAACATTTGTAAACCAGAAATCAGTTAAGGGACAAATCATCATGGATTGGTTAGCTGATAACCCATTAGATGGAGGCAATCTAGTAGATCTAGATTTTCCAGATGAGTGCGTATACTACATCGAAACCCGACCCTCTATCTCTGAGTGTCCCTGGTACACTGATATCATTAATTATATCATGGACCATACGTATCCAGAAGGGGCTACACCGCAACAAAGAAGGTGGCTACGCATTATCATAGCAAAATACATCATTATAGAGCAAGTGCTCTATCGGAAAGCATTCGATGGAATGCTTCTAAGATGTGTCGACACAGAAGAATCCAAGAAGATTCTCCATGAATCTCACAGTGGAATGTGTGGAGGCCACTTCGGTGGCCATGCCACCGCTCATAAAATACATCGAATGGGCTATTTTTGGCCTACTCTAGAACACGACGCAGTAGAGTTCGTACGCAGGTGTCATAAGTGCCAAGAATTCTCCCATGAGATCCACATGTCGGCACAAGCTCTGCAACCAATCGCTACTCCATGGCCCTTTTCTACATGGGGCCTAGATCTAATAGGGAAATTCTCTCCCTCATCCACAGACAGCCATAATTTTATAATCACGGCCACCAAATATTTTACCAAATGGGTAGAGGCTATGCCTCTTACTACTGTACCTAGTTCTGTAATCGCCAAGTTCATTTTGAACCAAATCATTTGCAGGTATGGTATCCACAAATCATTATCTCCGATAATGGAACTTCTTTTAAGAATGAAGAGGTTCATGAACTATGCAATAAATTTAAGATAAGCCATCATACGGCTTCCTTGTATTACCCTCAAGCCAACGGACAGGCTGAAGCGATGAATAAAACACTAAAAGCCATTCTCCTTAAAACGGTGAAAGAAAACAAATGAGATTGGCACTTAAAGTTATATCCGGCCTTATGGGCCCACCGAACCTCAATAAGAACACCAACGGGAGCAACTCCTTTCTCACTAGTATTCGGGGCAGAGGCAGTTCTCCCACTCGAGGTTGAAATACCCAGTCTCCGCATTTCATTACAAAGGATTCTTGATGAAGAAGCTTACCAGAGAAGCACGTCTTTCCCAACTAGAAATCTTAGATGAAGCTAGGTTAGATGTTGAACAAGTGGTACAGAATCTATCTTGATTTGGATGTGCTAGAAATATAACAAGAAAGTCTATGAACGCGACATATATGAAGGTGATCTAGTTCTAAGGCTAGATAGCCGGATCGACAAGAAGACCGGCGAAGGAAGGAAATTCCGGCCTAAATGGTTGGGCCCATACCGAGTCATGAAGGACTATGGAAATGGTGCATACCTCTTATGTATGCTAGAAGGTGAGGAATTTGGCGAAACGGTCAATTCCCTACACCTCAAGCGGTTCTACGCGTGTAAGCAGCTAGCACTACTATATATATATATATATATATATATATATATATATATATATATATATATATATATATATATCTACATTGCATCTTCATATAGATTAGGATCATATTGTCCGCTTGTTTCATACACAAATTGTGATCAAGGAATCTATTCTCAAAGCAATTCATTACAAACTCATGATGTTGTTGGCATAAACACTTTAATCATACTTCTCCATTTTCATGATATCATCAAATTATCTCAGAATCATTTTATCAAATAAAGCTAGACATGACAAAGTCTTAACGGTAACCATACCAAGATTTGCAAGTTTATTCTCACTTTTGGTTTCTTCTTAGGGTAGGTGTCTTGCCTATGGTCTGTTCTAGAAGCTTCATGGTGTCACATCTATCCCATATATATATATATATATATATATATATATATATATATATATATATCTTTGGAAATAAACACATACCGACATTTTACTCAAATAAACAAGTCAAACATTGATCAAACAAAAATTTTAATTTTATACATTTCCTTGCCCCAATAACCTTTGGTGATGAGCTTGTGTCTCTTACTAGTGGCGTATGGTTGGGAAAGGATGGAAATGCCCTTACTCGCCTATGCTTTGTCCACGATGATAAACCCACGCTTCTTACTAGTAGCATGAGGCAAAGTGTAGGGGTCCTCTTGACAAATAAATGTAAAAAATCATACAAAAACAATTCAAACTTTGAAACTTTGAGTCAAAAACAAATGAATCAAATGTTCAAAATCCCAAGAGAGTTAAAATCCTAAAAACCCAAATTTTGTCTACTATGTGGCCATCTACGGGTCTAAGTCTGGATAAACCGCAAAGCAAGTTGCATCCAAAACTATGAAGTCACTCGAGTGGAGTGGACTTGTGGTGTCCTAATTTGGTTCCGCCAAAGCTTTGTCTGTCTTCCATCACTATCATTTCACTACATCTCATAACTTGCGCCCTTCCCAACTCTTGGTGATAAGCCCTCGCATCTTACTAGTTGCGTGGAGTTGGGGGTAGGGGCAGGTTTATCTGTTCATCGTACTGGTTTATTTTCATCACTTTGCCAAAACAAATATGAAGTATCCAAATTTCTTATAGAAACTAAGAATATATTAGCATCATGAAATACAAAAAAGGAAAGTAAAAAACTTGCATCATTTGTTCACCATTGCATATATTCTAAAAAGAAACATATAAACATACATCATAGTATACATAAGGAAACTGGAAATAGAAAGTGAGCCATGAATGCCAAGAGTTTGATCCAGAACAAATATACATATATATAAATGATCAACGTTTATGTACAATGCCATCATGCACTAAGCATGGTCAAAACGCTCAAAGAGCCCAGGATATACAAAATAATGTATCATATAAAAAAAATTATGAGAGCCAAGTGGCTTCTCAATCCCTACGAGACCCCTCTGAAGGTGCACACCCACGCCTAGGACTCCGGCTACACCGGCGCTCTGAGTGCACAGAGGGCTCTGGATCCCGAGGGGCAGCTGCGGTCTCACCACGAGAATGGATCCTCATCAGGCGCTCGGCCGTCCTATACCCCGCTAACTCTATGCGGAGAGTCAATACCATCCTGGCCACATGCCAGACTGGGGTGAATACATCAGTATGTCTACCGGCTGCTGAAGGCTCCCCAGCGTCCACGGACAGCTCTGCGCGGGTCCTCTCCATGGGGATCATCAAAGTATCAGTGCATACCCTGCGAATCAAATCTCACCACTCATTGGTGGTCTCTGCAAATAAAGGATAAAACAAATTAGAAACCAAACAAGAAATTAAAAGATACAAGATAGCAACTAAGGAGATCCTAAACAAAGAAACAAACATTAAAAGGGAGAGAGGGTAACTTACTCGGATCACCAGGCCTCCAGGATGGATCTATAGGATCAGCACCTACCACGATGATCTTTGCTTGCCAGGCGAGGGATTGCTCCTGTGGCTGGAGCAACGTAGCATCTGCAATAGACTCATCCTCCCCATGGCCCACAGGAGAGTGGCTCCTCACGAAACCAGAGTCACCCTCTCTGCTGCTCTGCTCGGCCCTCTCCACCTACATGATATCTTGGGTGTCATGCCACTCAGTATCACTGTCCTCGGTCTCCTCCTCCTCTATCTCCCCCTGTAAACTCCTCAGACTTAGAGTCTACCTCAATGGGGTCATCGGTGCTATGTGCAAGACTCGTGGCAATCTGAAGCAAAGGTTCCTGAGGCACATCGGCTCTCCCTCTAGCACGTACTATCCTCCTGGCTGCAATAGGAATGCCAGGAGTAACCACTGTCCAACCTCGGCCTCTAGGCCCCACTCGACCTCTCGGACTGATTTGTATACTGGCACCACTAGGGGAAGCATACCCATGTATGGTAGGCCAAACTGCTGAGGAACTCGGCCAAAGGGGTGCATCTCCACTTGCCCCACCCTATCAATAAGTTGCCTTGTGGTGGAGTAGGAGATCAAGGTAAGAGCCTCCTCACCCCATATGCCTGCCATAGTCTAATATGGTGTGGCCTCCATGTTGGCAGTAGTCAGGGAAGTAACTGGCTAATGAGGTGCTCTAAGCACCGACATGTCTATCCATCTGGCTACCCTCACAGCTCCGGGGTCTGTCACCTCTACACCTCTGCCGTAGGGGATGAAGTGCTCATAGACCCAACTCATGACTAGGGTCGGGTGGCTCAAGGACTACCCTGTAAATGGACCACCCTATATAAGTCATGGTAAGTGGTCCCAAGAATGTCTACTCCCTAGGCATATATCCGACCGTGCCCCTCTATCTATGCAATAATAGGGGACCAGCAGTATAATAATGTATCTCCTCCCTTGTCCCCGATCAGTCTCGAGGAAAGGATCCCCATGATGGCCTGGTGAAGTAAGGGGATGGGAAAAGAAGGAATGGATCGAACTCTAACCCCCTTCTTCGACCCCGTGGAGATGACTGCATCTCCCATATATGTAGCCCACTATGCAACTGTGCCGTGAACTGTTGTCTCTTAGGTGAGTCGTCTCCCGATGATCGGGATCCCCAGAATGTGATAGACATCCTCTAATGTAATAGTCCACTCATCGTAGACCCCTGGCAATCGGAAGGTGTTCTAATCTACATCCCAGTATGAGAACAAGTCACAAAGGATGTGACTAGATGGTGTAACGTGGGGCACGCGTGAAATGCGTAGTATCCCAGCCCACTGAAGAGTGTCCTCCTCATCCTGTGAGAGGGCATCTAGTACCTCATGGGAGCCAATCACACTCCCTCTCTCTACTCCACCGGATATACTCCTCTCTCACCTACATACACCCAAAAACACACAAAACAGAGCAAGTTAGCATCGAGTAATATTGGAAAAATCATGAAAACATGTAGAAATGCTAGAAAAATAAAAACAATTTCAAACAGATGATCCTTTTACATTCTGTGCAAAACCACCGCCTTGTCATGCGAGAGAGGTGGTTTTGTAACCGCCACCTTAAGGGTGGCGGTCACCTGAACAGTGAGGCGAGAGGTCATGTAACCACCGCCCTGGGCAGGGCGGTGGTCGTGGTCCGAAAACCCACGCAGTTTTTAAATTTAAAAAACCTAAAAAGTGCAAAAAATGACCATTTTACCTAAAAACAAAGCCTACCCAGTAGGCACCCCCTAGGTGGACCTTTTAACACTAACATTTTCAAAAATTACCCCCCCATGACAAAATATTTAGCATTTCAAATTTAAGGGGGTAAAAAGGATAAACTGAAGAAAACTAACATGTGATCTCACGGGTCGATGTTCCGCATGTGGAGGCATGATCGCTATCTCGTCATGGACGTTTTGACTCTACTCATGCAAGAAACCATCACCGTGGGTCCCAGAGCTCAAAATCAATCAAATCGACTCGCACAAATGAATAGGAAAATGGGCCCACTTTCATATATATAGCGTCTGGATTTGTTTTAAATGACTTTTTCACAGGTTTGGAGTGCCGACGGAGGTAAGTTCCTATCCCCACACAAATGGTACATTCTCATTCCCTATTATTTTAGCATTTATTTTTCAAACTATTGTGTCTATCTGCACTTGAGTTCTCTTTTCATTTTACAGGTAGCGGGAATCTTTGGACGGCGTCATTTCAACACATGGATGTATCAGGTATAACTTCTAACTTCCCATTTCGGGACCGCCATACTCAGACCCACCATTTTACGCCTCTTCATGGCTAAAACGCTTCTCCAAGGGGGCAATATGTACGTACCCAAAATTGTAAGGTAATGTACTGCCAGAACAATGTGACACGTGCCCCAATGATGATACAGGTCTCCTTGCAAGGTGTTCGGGATCTGTAAAAGCTCTCCGAGTGTGTGTTAACATCCCACATGCCCTACTAGCCCCGCATGCTTTATTTTTCCCTTTTCCCCTCTTTTCTTAGCCTTTTACTCTTCAGTGACGAAACCGCCTCCTGCTGGGTGGCGGTCTTGTGACCGCCACCCCGAAGCAGGCGGTGGTCTGTAACCACCACCCTACTCAGGGCGGCGGTCCTTTACGCATTTTGTAGAAATCTCTTTTAACACAACTCACGTAAATTCAACGTTTTACCAGATTTCTTTCACCACCATAAGCTTGCATTTATGATTCTGGTTCCTGGAATAGTGTTTTGCCATTGTTTATAGTTTAAGAGTTCTATTTGGCTTTGACCTTGGGTAAATGCAAATGCTATAAATAGTTAGATTGTGCTCAAGCAAATGGCCCCTTAAATTTTACCTCCGATTTCTCTTTGCAATAGATTTAGTTTTCCTTTTACTTAGAATTCTTAGTTTCTTTCATTACATGCTTAGTTAGCATTGTTTTACTATTTGTAAGCCACATATCCATCTTGTGTAAGCACTCTTTGTTATTTCATCCAATCCATTGGAGTAGAATAGCTTAGGAAGCCATTAAAGTTGTAGGTTTTTCTCCTCAAATAGGATAGTTTCAGGTTCTGGACACTTTATGTTGCATGACTCGCAATAGATCCCGCTAGGAATTACATAAGCCAAGCTCTGTACTCTTGCGCTATCCCTCTCCTACTCACATTGTATTCGATCTGTTACGAGATTCCTTTATCCCAATATCTACTTGTTGATGCTAGCATTACATGCTTTTTGGATCCATGTGAATATGAAGGAGCGAGGAGATCACTGCTTGAGGGGACAAGATCACACACATCATCGGATTCGCCACCATTGTTGCAGAATCCAGGTTCTAGCTTTCAAAGTTCTAGTTAGAATCATATCAAATAGAGTAGTTAATTGCTTTATTTCAGTTAATTCTACTCTCGATATTGCCAGGGAAGCTGTGGGGATTGATAGTTTCTGAGAAACTATGATTCACTCCTCACTTCTGAGGTAGGATCGAGAGTCTTGCAAATAGATTAGATAAGCTATTTTATTGTTTAGAATAGATCTACAAATTACACAGACAAATAGCTACACTCGGTTATTTTGTTTGTTTTAAATTGTTATTTTAGCTGTCAATTCTAGATATTTTAAATAGTTGCTTTCTTAAATTCGTAAAGCTCGTCAGAAAACACAAAAAAATAGAGAAGTCATATATACTATAGATATACTTCACATAGTTAAATTTCATTTTACTGTAGTTTGTTTTACATTGTTGCTTTTGTATGATAATCACGGGACCTAGAGAGTCCAAGGAATACGTATTCGAGCCAATTATACCTTAGCTCAATCTCATCACAGTGATAACTCATATAGATCAAAATCTTAGGATGCAAGTCTTATGAACAACGGTAAGCTTACAACAAATAAATTCCCAGTTGAGTGGACTAAACATAGAAGATGACCAAGCACACACGTTTTGGTCGAATCAACCGAACTTCTGATTACCTAGGCAACATTCATATATGACTGTAGAAGGGCTTGAAAGAGAACAAACATTTGGTTGTGATCCTTTAGTCCCATAGCCAGGTGAAGGAGATACTCTTGCAGATATAGATACCAGCCTAAGAATCCAGGTTGCACGAATGCCTGTAAGATATTATGAGAAAATCACACAATTATTGATCCTAAATATAGAAGTTGAGAAAGCATACGATTACTGGATATTAGGGATTAGGACTTGATTTCACGCATGACCATAACAGGTCCACAACAACTAAGAATCTACGGTTGTGACCCACAAATCCCACAACCCAACGAATCCATAGGAGAATTAGACATAGACACTGGCCTACGCACACTAGTATTCCGGTCTACCCCACTTCCACCTATCATCATTGAACAATTATCCTTACTAGACACGGTATTAACAAAGCTAGGGAATTCTGGACTAGGCTAGATAATCGTTCATAGAATTGACTATATTTACCATCCACCATATGACCCTGTCCGGAGAAATACACGAAACTATCTCGGGTCATTTTCCACGTATTCCACAACCTATAGATCGAATCACGCCAGAGCTCAATATTGATTGGAGCCTTCGAGCAGTCATCCTTGCTGACCGATCTATCACACCAGTCAAGTTAGAGAGGGCCTTCTTTGCGTTAGACTCGTAAATTTTTCTAGTGTGTATTGAAGACATTAGATTGCCTAACTGGTTTGTCTGCATCTCACACATATTCCATACCCACCTCTGTCTCGGCACAACCTCGAGAGGTTAGGTGCAAGGAAGAGTCACTTGTAGATTCCCATGCTCACATGTCACTTTTCCATCGTACATGGACCATTACTTTGGAGGATGTTTACCGAATCTTGAGGATCCCGATCATCGGGAGACAACTCACACTTGAGACAGTAGGTTCACGGGCTCAGATAGCACAGTGGGCTTCATATATGGGAGACGTAGTTATCTCCACTGGTTTAAAGAAGGGGGTGAGGGTCTGATCTATTCCTAGCCTACCTATCCCCTTGATCGCCGAGCCATTATGGGGATCCTTGCCTCGAGATTGATTGGGGACAAGGAGGAGACACTTTACTTTATTGCTCGTCCCCCATCATTACAGATTGAGGGACATGGCCGGATTTACACCTAGGGAGTTGACATTCTTGGGACCACTTATCATGTTGCATCTTGGGTGATTCATCTACAGGCGAGTCCTTGAGCCATCCGACCCTAGTTATGAGCTCGGTCTATGACCGTTTCATCCCCTATGGGAGAGGTGTGGAGGTGGCGAGATCTGAAGCCGTGAGGGCATCTAGATGGACAAATATGTCGGTGCTCATAGCACCCCACAATCCAGTCACCTCCTTGACCACTGATGACATGGAGGCCACACCCTATCAGGCCATGGTAGGGTTATGGGGTGAGGAGGCTCTTACTTTGATCTCTTACTGCACCATAGGGCAGCTTGTGGGACGAGGACGGGGAAGGTGGAGATACATCCTTTTAGTCGAGTGCCTTAGCAATTTGGCCTTCCTTACGTGGGTATGCTTCCCCTAGTGGTGCCAGTATATAGATCAGTCCGGGAGGCTAGAGGAGGTCCTAGAGGCTGGGGTTGGATAGTTGTTACTCTAGTGTCCCCATTGCAGCTAGGAGGGTAGTATGTGCTCGAGGGAGAGTGGTGCTCCTCAAGCACCCTTACTTCAAATTGTCGCCTATCCCACCCACGGTGGCAGCGACCCCATTGATATAGACTCTGAGTTTGAGGAGTTCACAGGGGGAGAGATAGAGGAGGAGACCGAGGTTGAGGTCAGTGAGTCGGGCGGAGAGGAGGACAGTGATCCTGAGTGGCATGACACTCAGGATATCTTACAGGAGAAGAGGGCGAGGCAAAGTGCGGAGAGGGTGACCCTAGCTTTAGAGGAGCCACTTTCTCAGGGCTTGGGCAGAGAGGATGAGTCCGTAGTAGGATGTTATGTGGCCCCAGGCATAGGAGGAGTGCACCAGTCAGTGGTGGCATCTGTGGCAGGTGTTGACCCTAGAGATCCATCTTGGAGGCCCGGAGATCCGAGTGAGTTATCATCCTTCCTTTGATTGTTTGTTTTTAGCTATGATCATCTTAGTTGCTATCTCTCCTTTTGTTTACTCTTATTTTTATCTTTTGAGTATTTCTAATTTGTTTTCTCCTTTGCTTGCAGAGACTGTTGATGAGTGGCGAGACCTAATTCATCGGGTATGCACCGATACCCTGATGATCCCCATGGAGAAGACCCGTGCGGAGCTATCCGTGGATGCGGGGGGAGCCCTCGGTGAGTCGATGGGTGTACCAACATTTTTTCCCTTGTATGGAATGTGGCCAGGATGGTATCTACCCTCCGTACCGAGTTGGTAGGATATAGGACAGCAGAGAACCTAATGAGGAGTCACTATCATGGCGAGGCTGCATGTTTGCTCCTCAAGATCATGCACTCGGAGCGCCGGCGTAGCCAAAGCCCTAGACGTGGGCGTACACCTTTAGAGGGATCTCATAAGGGTTGAGAAGCCACTTGGCTCTCTTGGATTATTTGTATGATGTATATTGTATTTCCTGGGCTCTTTAAGCATTTTGACCATGCTTAGCACATGATGGCATTGTACAGGAAACGTTGATTATATATACATAGATATTATTTTTGGATTAGACTCTTGGTATCTATGTTTTTATGATTCATTTCCACATGTAAACTACAATGTTGTTTTTATATGCTTTTCAAAATGTATGCAGTGGAGAACAAATGATACAAGTGCTTTCTTTCTTTTTGTATTTCATGATGTTGATATATGATAATGTAGACATAATGTGATTTTGAACTTTAGTTTCTATAAGAAATTGTTTGGTACTTCATATTTGTTTTGAAAAAATGAGATGATAAACCGGTATGATGAGCAGATGAACTTTCCCCATTCCTAACTCCATGCAATTAGTAAGATGCGAGGGCTCATCACCGAGAGCTAGAAAGGGCACAAGCTACAAAATTTGTTGAATGATAGTGATGAGAGATAGACAAATATTTGGCAGAACCAAATTAGGATGCTACAAACCTACTCTACTCAAGTGACTCCATAGTTTTAGAATGCTATTTTCTTTGTAGTTTATCTAGACTTAGATCTGTAGATGGCCACATGGTAGACAAAATCTGGTTTTTGGGGTTTTGAGCTCTCTTGGAATTTTGGACATCTGATTCATTTGTTTTTGACTCAAGATTTCAAAGGTTTATTTGAATTGTTTTCTTATGACCTTCAACATTTATTTATCAAGAGGACCCCCTACACCTTTCCCCATTCTACTAGTAAGAAGCGTGGGTTTATCACCATGGACAAGGTACAAGCGAGTAAGGGCATTCCCATCCTTTTCCAACCCTACGTCACTAGTAAGAGACACAATCTCATCACCGAAGGTTGGTAGGCAAGGAAATGTGTAAAATAATTTTTTTTTATCTATGTTTGCCTTATATATTTGAGAAAAATGTCAGTATGTTCTTATTTCCAAAGAGATATGCGTACGGGATAGATGTGACACTATGAAGCTTCTAGAACAGACCATAGGCAAGACACCTATCCTAGGGAGAAACCAAAAGTGAGAACAAGCATGCAAACCTTGGTATGGTTACCATTAAGACTTTGTCATATCTATCTTTGTATGGATGAAATGATTCTGAAATGGTGATGATGTTATGAAAATGAAGAAGTATGATTGGAATGCTAATGCCAATACCATCAGAATTTTTAATGAATTGCTTTGAGAATAATTTCCTTGATCACAAAATTCTATGAAACAAGTGGAAAAAATGAACCTAACTACATGAAGATGCTATGTAGATATAATTATACAAATAGTGTTGGTCACTTATGCATAGAATCGTTCAAGGTGTAGGGAATTGACAGTTTCACCAAATTCCTCACCTTCTAGTGTACATAAGAGATATGCACCATTTCCATAGTCTTTTGTGACTCGGTATGGGCCCAACCATTTGGGACGGAATTTCCTTCATTCACCGGTATTTTTATCGATCTGGCTATCTAGTCTTAGAACTAGATCTCCTTCATATATATCTCGTTCATAGACCTTTTTATTATCTTTGCCCAAGACATCCGGTCAGCATAGACTCGATGCCATTGTTCAACATCTAGCACTGGACTCATCTAGGCTTTCTAGTTGAGAGAGGCATGCTTCTCTATAAGCTTCTTCATCCAGAATCCCTTATAGTGAGATATAGAGACTGGGTATTTCAACCTCAAGTGGGAGAACTGCTTCTACACTGAATACCAATGAGAAAGGAGTTGCTCCTGTGGGTGTTCTTATTGAGGTTCGGTGGGCCCACAAGGCCGGGTATAAATTTAAATTCCAATCTCGTTTATTTTATTTTACTGTTTTAAGGAGAATAGCTTTTAATGTCTTGTTTGTTGCTTGACTGTCCATTGGCTTGAGGGTAATGGGGGAGGTGTATGAGGGCTTATTTTAAATTTACAGCATAGCTCATGAACTTTGTCATTCTTAAAAGAAGTGCCATTATCTGAGATAATGATTTGTGGGACACTGTACCTACAAATGATCTGGCTCAAAATGAACTTGGCAATCACGGAACACGGTACAGTGGTAAGAGGCATCACCTCTACCCATTTGGTAAAATACTCGGTGGCCGTGATTATGAAGTTATGGCCATCTATAGATGAGGGAGAGAATTTCCCTATCAAATCTAGGCCCCATGTAGAAAAGGGCCATGGATTTTTGATTGGTTGTAGAGCTTGTGTCGGCATGTGAATCTCATGGGAAAATTCTTGGCATTTATGACATTTGCGTACAAACTCTACTACGTCGTGCTCTAGAGTGGGCCAGAAATAGCCCATCGATGTATTTTGTGAGCGGTGGCGTGACCACCGAAGTGGCCTCCACATATTCCACTATGAGATTCGTGGAGAATCTTCTTGGATTCTTTTGTGTCAACACACCTTAGAAGCATTCCATTAAAAGCCTTACGATAGAGCACTTGTTCTATAATAACATATTTAGCCATGATAATGCGTAACTGCCTTCTTTGTTATGGTGTAGCACCTTCTGGATATGCATGGCCCATGATATAATTAATAATATCAGTATACCATGGACATTCGAGAGATGGGAGGTCTAGTTTCGACGTAGTATATGCATTCATCAGGAAAGTCCAGATCTACTAGATCACCTCCATCTAATGGGTTATCAGCTAACCAATCTGCAATGATTTGTCCCTTAATGGAATTCTGATTTACAAATGTTAATTTGAATTCACCCATTAAGGTTATAAAGTGTCTAGCCTTTTTAGACAAGGACCCTTGTATGAGGAAGGTTCGTAAATGGTTTGTTTTTACAATGACCCTTGTTTCTTGATTTAACATGTAATGTCTTAAGCATTTGGTTGCGAAGACTATGGAGAGGCATTCTCGCTCTGCTTGCATATAACATGTCTCATAATCGAGCAATGTGCGGCTAATAAAATAGATCACACATTCTCTCTTGTCATCATCTTCTTGAGCCGGCGGCATGCGAGCTAGCGAGACATTGGTAGCTCATGAATATAAGATTAAAGGGAGGTGCTGGATTAGGAGGAATTAGCGTAGGTGGTGACAACAAGAAACTCTTAACTGCTTCGAAAGCCTTATTGCAGTCTTCAGTCCAATTGATACTGTACTCTTTCTTGAGTAGATTGTTGATTAGATGAATGGCAAAGCTTAAATTTGGGATGAATCTTTGGATTGCACCAATTTTCCCAAGGAACAACCTAATTCCGGATTCATCTGATGGTGGGATCATTTCAAGAACAGCCTAGATTTTAGTTGGGTCTACATCGATCCCTCGTGATGATATAATGTAACCTAGGAGCTTCCCTCCTGTCACACCAAATACACATTTTTCTAGGTTTAGTGTGACTCCATATTCTATTAAATGTGAAAGAATGATGCGGAGCACTTCTGGGTGATCACAACACTTCTTGGCTTTGGCCAACAAGTCATCTATGTAGGATTCCATGATTTTGTGAATAAGATCATGAAATATATATGTCATTTCCCACTGGTATGTAGTGCCAGCGTTCTTGAGACCGAATGGCATAACAGCGTAGCAATAAGTTCCCCAAGGAGTTATAAATGTGGTTTTGGCTTGGTCTTGTTCAGATATTCTGATTTGATTGTATCCGAGAATCCATCCATGAGAGACAAAAGCTCAAACCTAGCTATTGCGTCAACGATGACGTCAATGGATGGTAATGGGAAGTCGTCCTTAGGGCACGTTTTTAATGTCTCAGAAATCTATGCAAATGCGTATCTTCCCATTCTTTTTGAGAACGGGAATGATATTAGATATCCACTGAGAATAATCAACTGGCTTGATGAATCCTACTTGGAGGAGTTTCATTACTTCTTCTTTCACCATGAGAGCCACCTTGGGTTTCATAGGCCTTGATTTTTGTTTAACTAGCTTTGCATCTGATTTGGTGATGAGGTTGTGTCTTTGCTATGTGTGGTACAACCCCTGTTGATTCTTTATAATTAAATTCGAAAGCCTTTGATGTTCTTTGAGGATTTGAGTGTGTATTTATATTTCTTCTAGAGTTAACAAAGATCTTAGTTTTAATATCTTTGGTTCATCTTTCATTCCGATGTTAATATCAATTGTTTCTTCAATTAAAGAAGCGTTACCTTCTTCAAACTCAAAGGGGCTGGAGGTAGTTCTAGATCTTCTCCATTCTCTACCATGTATATGCGAGTCCTTTTTGAGGGGAAGCTCTATCATGGGATTTACGAAGAAAGAAGGCGAATGTGGGATTAAAGATAAATATACCACGTGATGGGTGAGATGTAACACTGCATAGGCATTTAAGTAATCAAGAGTAGCTCTATCACTATCAACGTGATCCACGCTAGTAGATTTTTTCTCATCTATGTTCATTAAAAGTGGGTTTGACACTTTCTTCACTAATGGTTTAGTGCAAAGGGATACTATGAAATAGGTGTCCTCCAACTCACTGCTTGGAGTGAAACATGAAGCTGAGGTTGCTATCAAATCTGCGAGAAGATTTTGTTTTTCGTGGGATTGCTTCAATTGATATGAAGTCAAACTCTTTGCTCAAATCTAATACTACTGTTTTGTAGAGCTGTAAGTGTTCAACTCTGGTCTCATACACCTCAGAGACTTGGTTTGCTACTAATTGAGAGTCTCCTAACACCTTGATGTCATTAACACCAAGCCTTTTAGCTAGGATGAGGCCAAGGAGGAGGGCTTTGTATTCAGTGCCATTGTTTGTACATTCAAAGTTTAATTTAAAGGTGAATGGTAAGATATTTCCTTTAGGCGAAGTAAAGATCACACCTACCCCAGCCCCATAATGACATCTAGCTCCATCGAAATGGAGAGTCCAATATTTAGTTGGGAAGATGGACGTTGGGACATTTGTTATGTCAAATTCTTCGGTTTGGTTACTTGTACCATGCAGAGATCCTCTGCTGGGAGAGAACCAACACCTAGGGTATATCACATGCCTACATAATCAAATGGTAGGAAATTTGGTAGATCTTGTTCTAGAAATTCGACAATCTTCACAGTAGTTCCTAATGATACTGTTTCGACAATGTTAGCTTCATCCTTCGAGGGTGGGATATTCTTGACTAGGCTCATAGTTTCTAGTTACATTGTAGGTACCGGCTTTTCTTCTGGTTTCACGTCAGTTGGTTTAATAAGTTGGTTTGTTGGGAGTTCAAACTCAAAGTGAGGGCCTGGCCTTCTCTTTAAGTCAGCTAGGTGTATATCAAAAAGTTTTGGATCACCTTTGGCTACGAATACCTTTCCTAAGTGCAAGAATCTTACTTCTTGGAATAATGTAGAAGGGATTGCCTTCATACAGTGTATCCACGGTCGGCCGAGGATCATATTATAGTTGGTTTCCCAATCTATAATATAAAACTTAGGAGTGTTTTGGGTCCTAAGGTCACTTTGGTAGTATTATAGTCCCAATTGGCGTGGCTTTAAGGCTATCATAGCCTCTAGCGTATTCCAAGTCGTGGAACAATTTATTTTTCCATGCCCTAGCTTTTGAAGGAAAGAGAAGGGGCTATGTTAACTACTGCCCCATCGTCAACCATTGCACCTTTAATGTAATTGTTATAAACCCACACTTGCAAATGTAAGGTGGATCACCTCTACGTGTAATCTCGGCATCTGTTGGCATTTTGTTTACTTGAATATAAACTCGGTATCCCTATCGGCTGTCCTAGAGGGTGGATATCAAAGTCTATATGGTTTACCTATGTTTTGGGAGGTGGAGTGATGTTAATTAAATGACCTAAACCTAATGCTTCTAAGAGAGCAGCCACGTGGGTGAGGATAGTTCTTCAATAAATCCAAAAGGAGATATGAGAGAAGGTCTTTGTTAGGTCATTAATTAAATCATAGGTGCCTACGAGGTTTCACTAATATTTGTTGGATGTTATCTGCCTCTAGCGGGTAACTAGGATTTGGTGAGAGGAATACTCTCATGTCCTTATTCTGACTTCTACGTGTAGTTCGGTGTCAGCTCCACTAAAGTGACTATCTTGGGTCGTGGCTAACTTCCTAAATGTGGTGCGATAGGTGGATTTAGTGAAGTTGAGGCTTCGTGATCATTGTTTCCCATTATTACACTATTTTTCATCCCATTTGGATTTAATTTGTTGTTATTTTGATTTGGGAGTGGATCGTTGAAGATCTTGAAGGGAGAATTTTGAGGAGAAAGCGCCTCGTAAAAGTATTTGCTTGGTGATGCGGGATCTGCCAAAAACATATCTATGAAAAGTTATCTTTGTTCCTCTTACAGACGTTGCATGAATTTATTGTAATCATGACACGTTCTAGTGTCATGGCCTCAAATCTTGTGGAAACCATAATACGAATTGGGATTGTAATTCCTAGGTTGCTGGTTTGGTACATATTGTGGTCCAAAACTCTACTCAAACCGTTACTTATTACGATTAAAGTTTTGCATTTGTTGTTTTTGGTTTTGGTTTTGGTTTCGATATCCGGTTGACTTTTGGCTTAGACCATGGGTCTAGGTCTACCTTTGTTGTTGTTGTTGCGGATGATTAAAATCTACTGTATTGATTATTGTGGTAAAGTTATTGTTTCATTGATTGTTAATCGGCGGTGGAGCATTTACAACATTTGTTTTTTTTGTTTGGTAAGTTACTCCATTTGTGGTTATGCCACAATTTTTTTAAGGACCTTAGGTCCTTGATTGACATTTTTGGTAGTAGGATAAGTCGTAGTATTGTGGCTGGGGGTGATTAGCCTCCCATTTTTTTCGTATGTCTTGCGACCGCTATCTATTGCCACTTGATCTATTCGGAGAGCGTTCTCAAGTACTTCATTGTAAGTCCTTAGTGGGAACTTCTAGACTTCTTCCTTTACCTCTACCTTCTTTGAGAGAATGAAGGAATAAATCACATAGTTCCATTTGGTCCATATTTGGAGCACTTGCCGAAGAATAAAGGACTGTACGCCATCTTTGGATAAAGTGAGCAACAGATTCATTGTGTTCTTGTTTAATGTGCAAGAACTCCCTAATTCCTATTCTCAACAATTTGTTCATGTCAAATGCCTTGATGAACTATGAAACGAGTTGTTTAAACGAATGTATGGAAGCTTGGTATTCTCAATACCAATCGAGGCAATGCCCTCTACCGTTTTGGGAAATATTTTAGCAACAACCCCATCCCAAGGGAGCAGTTCTCGAATAGTTGTGGCATAGGCCTTGATATGTGCATTTGGGTCTCCTTCCCCTTTGTATTTGGGAAAATTGGGAAGAGGTCTTGGAAGCATGACGCTTCGTATAGTGAAGTCTAAGGGTTCTTTCAAATATTCTGAATAAGTCCCTATCACATAGGTTTTGACCATCGATGGTGCCTGCTGAGGGGGTGGAGGTGGAATGGGTTGTTGATATGGCATAGCGTATGCATTTACAGGGGTATAAGGAAATCCTTGTGGTTGAGAAAACATGCCAGGAGAGGAGAACACATCTCCCTGTGGTGATTTGGAATACATGTTTATGTATGAAGGAGTATTTCCTAGGAATGGATTATTTTGTACTAGACCAGAGAGGTAACATATTCGCCACTGGAATAGTGTTAGTAATGGCGGTTCTAGTTGGAATTTGTTGTGAATACTGAGGAGGCATACCCAATGTGCCTATTCCTGTGAGGAGGTCTACTTGGCTAGGATGATGCGAGAGGATTGGAATTTCCTTCTGCATGAATTGAAAATTTTTACTTGCTTGAGCAAGCTCTAACCCTCTAACCTTTTTGACTAAAGTTGAGATGACTTCATCTGGAAAATTCTGATATTTTTCCTTAGTGGCATTTGTTGTATACCCTGAGGTTGTATAGGCATGTGGTACACCGCTATGAATTGATCATTTCCTTGCCATGTTTCCTTGAGGGTATTTTATATAGGTAGTGGCATGGAGGTGTTTTTTTGAAACGAGACCCTAGGTTGTGTTTGTAAACTTCCTATAGGTGGGTACATACTCTCGAGAGCATTGTTCATTCTTGGCATAATGCACTAAATGTTCATTATCTAAAAATGGATACGGATCCGATTTTCTACTAATTTGTAGTCTAAGCAATACTTGAGGAGATGAACCAGATTCTCCCGTAAATGTCATGGCGTCTAAGCCCGAAGGCTCTAGGTGTTGCATTTGAGCAAGTTGATCCAACTCCTCTATTTGGAAAGAAGAACTATATCTAGTCTTTGGGAGCGGAGTTTGTGTTGACAATTGGTTAGTTGAATAATTGTCACCCCATGCTGAGAGTGAGGGTGATGGCTGTCTATTCAGTTGATCATAATATGCTTCAAGACATAGAAGAGGTCTGCCATATGTGTCGAATCTCGACATATTCAAGGGTATATGAATACTCATAGAATAATGGGAAAGAGCGAAGGTGGATGGAAGAAAACACAACACTAAAAGGGGAAAGGTGAGAGTGAAACAACTGTTCCTTTCATGTCGGGTTCACCAATTTTGTACGATGGAAAAGTGACAAGCGAGCATGGGAATCTACAAGTAACTCTTCCTCATACCGACCTCCCGAGTTCGTGCCAAGACAGCCGATGGGGATGGACTATGCGTGGGATGTAGATAAGCTAGTTAGGCAATCTTATATCTTTGACACGCACTAATGGAATCTGTGAATCTAAGGCAAAGAAGGCCCTCCTAACCTGAACTGGCGTGATAGATCGGTCGGTGAGGATGACTACTCAAAGGCTCCAATCAATATCGAGCTCTGGCATAATCCGGTCTATAGGTTGTGGGATACGGGGAAAATGACTTGGGATTGTTTCGTGTATATCTCTAGATAGGGTCATAGGATGGATGGCAGATATAGTGGACTTTACAAGTGATTATCCAGTCTAGTCCAGAAATCCTTAGCTTCATTAGCTATTATATCCAACAAGGATAACTGTGTGATGATGATAGGTGGAAGTGGAGTGGATCTGAATACTAATGTGCATAAGCCAGCGTCAACGTCGGATTGACCTGTGGACTCATTGGGTTGTGGGATTTGTGGATCACAACCGTAGATTCGTGGTTGTTGTGGACCTGCTATGGTCATGTGTGGAATCAGTCCCTAATCCCTAGTATCCAATAGTTGTATGCCTTTTCGGCCTCTATGTTTAGAACTACAAGTTGTGCAATCTTCTCAGAGTACCTTACAGGTGTTCTGGCAACCTGAATTCTTAAGCTAGTGTCTATATCAGTGAGAATGTCTCCTACGTCTGGCTATGGGACCAAAGGGTCACAACCGAACGTTTTCTCTCTTTCAAGCCCTTCTACAGTCATGTGGATTTTTATCTAGGGTAATCTATAGTTTGGCTGGTTTGACCAGAATGTGTGTGCTTGGTTGTCTTCTATGTTTAACCCTCTTAACTGTGAGTTGATCTGTTGTAAGTCTATTGTTGTTCGGAAGACTTGGATTCTAAGATTTTGATTTATATCAACTATTGCTGTAACAAGATTGGGTTGAGGCACGATTGGTTCAAATACGTATTCTCTGGGCTCTCTAGGTCCCGTGATTGTCATGAAAAAAAAAAAAATGTAAATCTAAGCTGTAGATGAGTAAATTTAACTATGTAAAGTATATCTACGACATATATAACTTCTCTATTTTTGTATTTTTGATGAACTATTGAATAGATAACTGATTTAATCTATTTGAAAGACTCTCAATCCTACCTCGAAGTGAGGAATGAATCATAGTTTCTCATAAACTATTAATCTCCATAGCTTCCCGTGCAATATCGAAAGTGAGATTAACTAAAATGAAATGATTGACTACTCTATTTGATATGATTTAACTAGAAATTTGAAAGCTTGAACCTAGATTTTGCAAAACAGTGGCGAATCCTAGTTGCGTGTGGCTTTATCCCCTTAGTATGATCTCCTCGTTCCTTCGTGCTCACGTGAATCCAAAAAGTGTGTGATGTTAGCATCAACAAAGAAGTTGGTATCGAAATAACGGCATCTTAGGATGCAGACTGAATACAATGTGAGTAGGAGAGGGATAGCGCAAGAGAACAAAGCTTGGCTTATGCAATTCCTAGTGGGATTTATTGCGAGTCATACAACATAAAATGTCTAGAACCTGAAACTATCCTGCTTGACGAACAAGACCTGCAACTTTAATGGCTTCCTACTAAAAATAAAACTATCCTATTCAATGAATTGCATGAAATAGTAACTACACTAGCACAAGAAGATTATGTGGCTTCCTAATAGCTAAACAACACTAACCATGCATACAACAAATGAAACTATGAATCCTAAGCAAAATTGAAAGGCTAAGCTATTGAAATGAGAAATTGAGAGGAAAATTTGAGGGGCCATTTGCTTGAGCACAAGCCAACTATTTATAGAATCCCATTTACCCAAAGGTGAAAACCAATTTGATCTCTTAAACCATAAACAATGCAAAAACACTATTCCAGGGAACCATAATCATAAATACAAGAAAAGGTGGTGAAAAAAGCTAGTAAACATTGAAATTTTACATGAGTCACATTAAAAAGAGCATTCTGGAAAACACATGAATGACCACCACCCTGCTTGGGCGGTGGTCACGAGACCGTCACCCAAGAAGGGTGGTGGTTTTGTCACTAAAGACCGAAAAGCAAAGGAAAAGAGGGGGAAGGAAAAAGCAAAGCACGCAGGGGCTAAGCGGGGCATGCGGGATGTTAACACATACTTGGAGAGCTTTTCCAGATCCCAAACACCTTGCGAGGAGACTTGTATCATCATTGGGGCACGTGTAACATTGTTCCGGTGGTGCAACACCCTACAATTTTGGGTATGTACAGAGAAATCTTGACATTTGTGGAATTTGTACACAAAATTTACCATGTCATGTTCTAACATGGGCTAGAAGTAGCCCATTTGATGTATCTTCTAAGTAGTTGTGTGGCCAGCGAAGTGGCCTCCACATACTCTGCTATGTGATTCATAAAGAATCTTTTCAGATTCTTCTTCATCAATGCATCTTAGAAACATTCCATCAAAGGCTCTATGATAGAGCACTTGTTCCAAGATGACATACTTGGTGGTTATAATACACAACCGTCTTCTTTGCTATGAGGTTGCCCCTTCTGGATATGTATGGTCCACTATGAAATTAATGATGTCATTGTACCATGGACACACGAAATGGGAGGCTTAGTTTCAACAAAATACACACACTCGTCGGGAAAGTCTAAATTTACTAGATCACCTCCATCCAATGGGTTGTCATTACCAACTAGTCCACAATGATTTTTCCTTTGATGGATTTCTGATTAACAAATGTTAACTCAAACTCACCCATCAGAGTTATGAAGCATCTAGATTTCTTAGATAAGGACCCTTGCGTGAGAAATGTTTGTAGGTGATCTGATTTAACAATAACCCTTATTTCTTGGTTTAACATGTAATGTCTTAAGTGATTTGTCATGAATACAATAGCAATTCATTCCTTATCTACTTGTGTATAAAATGTCTCATAATCAAGTAATTTCTGACTAATGAAATAGACTTCACATTCTCATTTACCATCATCCTCTTAAGCCAACATGCAGGATAATGAGACATTTGTAGCTCATAAATATAGGATCAAGGGGTGATTTAACCTGGGCAGCATGAGTGTGGGAGGAGATAACAAGAAACATTTAACCAACTCAAATGCCTCATTGCATTCTTCTATCCAATCAATGTAGCAATCCTTTTTCAACAAATTGTTGATTGGGTGAATAACAAAGGTCAAATCAGGGATAAACCTTTGGATTGTACCAAGTTTCCCAAGGAAAGATCTGATGCCAGACTCATCTGATGGTGGAGTCATTTCTAGTACAACTCATATTTTAGTTGGGTCTACATCAATCCTTCGTGAATATATGATGTATCCCAAAAGCTTTCCTCTGTTACACTGAACGTGCATTTTTTGGATTCAACGTGATGCCATATTCAATTAAGTGAGAAAGGATGATGCAAAGCACCTCTAGGTGATTGAAGCATTTTCTGGCCTTAGCAGAAGGTCATCTACATAGGATTCCACAATCTTATGTATAAGATCATGAAATATATAAGTCATTTCCCATTGGTACGTGGCACCAGTGTTCTTAAGCCCGAATGGCATGACAACATAACAATAGGTTCCCCAAGGAGTTATGAACGTAGTTTTGGCCTGATCCTCCTCAGAGATTCTGATTTGATTGTACCCAGAAAACCCATCCATGAGAGACAACAACTCAAAACCAATTGTTACGTCGACAATAACATCAATGGATGGTAATGGGAAATCATCTTTAGGACAAGCCTTATTGATATCCCAAAATTCTATGCAAATGCGAGATCTTTCCATTCTTTTTGAGAACATGGATGATATTAGACACCCATTGTGAGTAGTCAACTGGCTTGATGAACCCTACCTGCAGGAGTTTCATCACTTCTTCCTTCACCATGAGGGCCACCTTTGGCTTCATGGGCCTTGATTTTTTCTTAATTGGCTTAGCATTTGGCTTGGTGATGAGGTTGTGAACTGCAATGTGTGGTGCAATTCCGTCATTTCCTTGTAGCTAAACGTGAAATATTTTTATTCTCTTTGAGGATACGGGTATGTATTTCAACCTCCTTAGGAGTTAGAGAGGATCCCAGTTTCAATATTTTTGGTTCCTCCTCCATCTTGATGTTTATATCAATTGTTCCCTCAATTAAGGAGGCATTTCCTTCCTCAAACTCAAGTGGGGATGGAGGTAACTCTAAATCCCCCTCTTCTCCTACCTCATAAATTTTGAGCTCCTTCCTAGGGGAAGATTCTATCATGGGATTTCAAAATAGGAAGAATAGTGTGGGATTAGGGAAAGATCAACCTTGTGATGAGTAAGATGTAATTCTGCAAAAGCGTTTAGATATCCCTAGAGTTGCTTTATCAATTTCAACGTGATTTGAGATGACAAACTCACTCTCTTTTCTATGTATGTCAACATTGGAGTTATCGGTGTTTTATGAACCAAAGGTTCAACACAAACTAAGACCATGAAGTTTGTATCTTCCAACTCATTACTTGGAGTGAAGCAAGAAGCAGAAGTTTCTATTGAGTCTGCGAGGAGGTTCTATTCTCGTGGAATTGCTTCAATCGATATGAATTCAAACCCCTTTGTTAGATTTAGCACTACTATTTTGTAGAGTTGTAGATGCTCAGCTCTAGTCTCATATACCTCAGATATTTGATTTGTGACAAGTTTTGAATCACCCAACACCCTAATATTAAGAGCACCCATTCTTTTGGCTACAATGAGACCAAGTAGAAGGGCTTCATATTCAGCCCCGTTATTTGTACATTCAAAGTTTAACTTGAAGGAAAAAGGTAGAATCCTTCCCTCAGGAGAAGTAAGGATCACACCTTCCCTAGCGCAAAAACGACACTTGGCTCCATCAAAATGGATATCTCAACAGTTACCTAGAAAAATAGATGTTGGATCATCCTTTGTGTCCTCTTCCTTTACCTCAGTTACCTCAACCATATAAACTTCATCTGCTAGAAGAGAACCGAGTCCCAGGGTATGTCCCATACCCATAGAATCAAATGGAAGGAGAATAGGTAAATCCTTCTCCAATAACTTGACAAGCATTTTTGTGGTTCTTAATGACACTATCTCTATGATGATGGTTTCATCTTTGACTTTTGGAATGCCTTCGATCAAGCTTGTGACTTCTAATTCCGTTGTAGGAACCAAATTTTCCTCTGGCACTAAGCTTGTAGGTTTATTTAACTAATTTGTAGGAAGCTCAAACTTAGAGTGGACCCCTGGCCTCTTTTTCAAGTTAGCTAGATGTATGTCAAAGGGTTTTGGATCACCCTATGCCATAAAGACCTTCCCTAAATGTAGGAACCTGAATTCTTGAAACAAAGTGGAGGGAATTTCCTTCATGTGATGAATCCAAGGACATCTAATGATCATATTATAGTTGGTTCCCAATCTATAATATAAAACTCAGTTAGAACCATATTAGGTCTAAGATTTATTGACAACAATATAGTCCCGATTGATGTCGTTTTGAGGCTTTCATATCCTCTCAATATATTTCACATTGAAGAGAAATTAGTTTCTCTGTAACCTAAATTTTGAATGAAAGATAAGGGGACTATGTTAACCACTACTCCATAATAAATCATTGCACATTTTACATAGTTGTTGTAAATCCAGACTTGTAAAAACAAAGCTGGATCACCTCTATGAGCTATTTCAATGTCCGTGGGCATCTTACGATGTCAAATATGAATCCAACATATATTTCAGTCTTCCCTAGAGGATAGCCATCAAACTCCACATGGTTTATATATACCTCGGAGGAGGGGTGACATTAATCAAATGGCCAAGACCTAGTTCTTCTAATAGAGCAGCTATTTGAGTAGGGGAATTATTTAATAGATCCAAGAAGGAAATGTGAGATAAGGTCTTGGTTAGGTCACTGATCAAGTCATAAGCTCCTACTGGCTTGCCTAGTGTATCACGAATTTCATCTGATATAGTTGGGTAGATCGAGATTGGCTGTGAAGAATAATCTTTGGTTCTAGTGGCAGCATTAATATGAGGTTCAATGTCCAACTCTACCAATCCCACAATTTTTGTTTGTTGGCGGCCATCCAAAGGAGGTGCCACCTATGGGTTTGATGAAGTTAAGGCTTCACGATCATTGGTTCCTATTACAATACCCTTTTTTGAGCTGTTGGGATCTATTCTACCATATTTTGGGTGTGTGGGGAGAGGATCATTAAAGATTCTAAGTGGTGTGTTATATGGGGATACCGGTCCCATGTAGGTGTTCTGAGTTGGCATTGTTGGGTTTGCTAAAAACATGTCAACAAATAATTGTCTTTGATCCTCTAGAAAATGTTGTAGAAACTTGTTGCAATCATAACATGTTCTTGTGTCATGCCTACGAACCCTATAGAAACTACAATATAAATCCGGATCATAAAATTGAATCCTTTGGTTTGCACCTTATTGTGGTTTGAAATTATGATTATTGTTCAACTGCTGATTGTTATAGTTAAAATTTGGGAACCCCTACCCTTGGTTTTGGAATTGGTTCGAGATACCCACCTGGGTATTGATTGGGGCCTTGGGTCTGCATCTGTCTTGGTTGCTTAAGGTTGTTTTTTTGTTGTTGAGGACGATTAAAATCTACAACATTGACTAAGGGCGAGAAGTTATTGTTTCTCTGATTATTGCCATTGTTTTTGTTATTGGTAGTATTTGTATTGGGAGGACTAACAACATTAGGTTTTTGGGATAGTCAGTAACACCATTTTTCATGACCCCACGGTTCTTATTAAGGACCTTCAGTCCTTGATTATTTCTTGTGTTATTGGAGTAACCAGGGTTATTTTGGTTAGGAGTGACTAACCTTCCATTTTCTCCATAAGTCTTACAACCATTGTCAATGGTTGTTTGGTCAATTCGAAGAGCACCTTCTAGCACCTCTTCATAGCTCCTTAGTGGGAATTTTTGAACTTATTCCTTTGTCTCCATATTGAGGGAGTGGAGGAAAAAATCAAAAATCTTTGTCTAATCCATGTTTGGAGTGCTTGCAGAGGAGTAGAGAACCTATCGTCACTTTTGAATGAAGTGGTATGCGGACTCGTTATGCTCTTTTTTTATATGAAGGAATTATTTGATTCTTGTTCTCAAAATTTTGTTCATATCAAAATCGTTTATAAATTATGATACGAGTTTCTTGAAGGAGTGTATTGAAGCCTTCGGTATCCTATAGTACCAATCAAGAGAAATACCTTTTAGCATCTTAGAGAAAATCTTCGTAACAACTGCATCCCAAGGGATAAGCTCTCGAATGGCCATTGCGTAAGCTTTAATGTGAGCATTAGGATTTCCCTCCCCTTTGAACTTTAGAAGATTGGGAAAGGGTCTTGGGAGCATGACTGTCTAGATGGAGAAGTCTAGAGGCTCCTTAAGATATTCAGAATAGGTCCCCATTGCGTATGTTTCAACCATTGAAGATCCCTATTGGGGAGGTGGAGGTTGCATCGGTTACTAAAATGGCACAGCGTAAAAATTTGTTGGGGCATATGGCATCCTTTTTGGATTTCCATATAGACCTGGGTAAGTGTACATATCCCCTTGTGGTGATTTAGAGTACATGTGTATGTAAGGGGGTTGACTACTTTGATATGGAGTCGAAGGCACAAAGCCAGGGAATGTTGCATTTCCAGCTATTATTACATTTGATAATGCATTTCTGGCGGTGCCTATTGTAGAAATACATATGTGGTGTGAGGGGGAATACCCAAGGTTATTTTCCCAGTTAGAAAATCTCCAAGGTTTGGATCACCCGTATAAACTGGAGGATTTTGCGCAGTAGGTATTTGTCCATAATTCTGCGGATAGGGAGAATTTCTTGCTTGTCTTGCGTATGAAATTTGAGCATTTTGGGAAAGCTCTAACTCTTTGACTTTGTCAACTAATGCTGAGATGACATCACCCATTGATGGGATGGTGTTTTGTTTAGGTTCTTGTTGTTGAACTTTTGGAGGTTGTTGAGGAGTGTGGTATCCTGCTATGAATTGTTCACTATGTTATCACCCCTCGTTGGCAATGTTTTCCATTGTTAGAGGGGTAGTGTTATTGTTTTGAAGTGGGACATCACCATGTCCTTACAACCTATCAAAATCCTGGTTCATATTCTGGAAGCATTGTTCACTCCTAGCATATCGTGATAAGTACTCCTCATCTAGATGTGGGAGCTGGTTTGATTGCATGCTAATGGGTTGTCGAAACAATACGAGGAGATGAAATTGCTTCCCCAGTGAAAGTCATATAGTTTCAATTTGATTGTTTTTGAGGATATGTCTATGTGATTTGATCAAGTTCCTCAATGCGCACAGAGGAACCAATATTAGTTCCCTGAAGAAGAGGATTTTGAGCAATTGAGCGATTATCTGCCCATGTTGAGAGCGAAGGTGATTGTTGTGGTATACTTGTTTGATAGTTGTACATGTCAAAACCTAGGATGGGTTGATCATACTCATCATATCCCAAAATATTTAGTGGGTATAAGAATACCCACAGAATAAAGGATGGAAGAAGAAATTTAAAATGCTTAGAGACTATCTCTTCATGTCAAGTTCACCAATTTATATGAAATAAAATCAACATGTGACCTTCTTCACACCTGAATTCTCGAGGTCATGACGAGATAGAAGACAGTGTAGAATAGAAATGGATGTGTATGTGTAGTGATGATGGATAAGCTAATGAGGCAACCTTATATCTTCGACATGCAATAATGGGATCTATGAATCTAAGGAAAAGAATTCTCTCCTAACCTAAAGTGGTGTGATGGATCGATCTAATATGATAGCTTATCAGAGACTCCAGTCAATATCGAGCTCTACCAAGATTCTATGCACTAGTTTTTGAACATGCAGAAAGTGATCTACTGAGGAACCTTGTATATATTTCAAGACAAGGTCATGGAAGTAAGAACGAGAGGCGTAATGAAGCCACAGTGACTATGGATAATGTTCTAGCCTATTCCAGAAATTCTTCGCCTAGTTGGCTACTATGTTTAATAATGAAAGTTGTGTAATGATATCAAGTGGAAGTGGTGTTGATCTAAATACTGGTGCATGTAAACCATTGTTGATATCTAGTTGGCTAGCAAGCCCATTGGGTTGTGGGACTTGAGGATCACAACCAAAAACTTGTCGAGGTTGTGGTCCTATTATGGTCATGCGTGTAATCAAACCCTATTTCAGGAGCATTCCAATAATATTAAGATTAATTAGTTGTGGTGTTGAGCATGTTTATTTGTTCTTTTTTCTCATATAACATAGCGGTTGTGTGTATATCTTGTAAAACATAAACTTGTATCAATGTCTATTATCAATTTTGGCCCGTTGGGTTGTGGGACCAAAGGATCACAATCATACGTCTTTTCTTGTTGTGGGTCATTGATGGTCATGTAGAATGAATTGAAATGATCTTGATAAAAATAATATAACTATCAAAGGAAATATAATCTATGTTTTTGGTGTTTTTACAAGTATATCAGAGAAAAACAATAAAAGAAAACTAATCTAATAAAATTAAATGTTTTTTTATCTTTTCTAGTTTTTAAGCAATGCATTCTAATCTAATAAACAAACTAAATACAAGTAATCAGCCAAATGTAGTTTGTTACTTGTGTGAATATGTAAATATAACTCTAAAAAAACCTAATTTAATCAAAACCCTTCAAACCCTACCTCAGAGGTGAAGAACAAATCATAACCCTAAAAGAGATATTGTTCCCCACAACTTCCCTGGTAATGTCAAAGAGCAAACTTTATAATGATTTGATCTACTTGTAATTTCCTAATCAATTGAAATGAACAATTTTACTACTCTATTTGATATGTAATTGAAACTAATGATTCAAAATTGACAATTTGGAAAATGAAGAAAACAAACAAATAATTCCAACTGGATAAGCAAGAGCTTTGAAAAATCTGGTTATATTTGTGTCTGTCCCCTCGTTTGTTCCTTTCTTTCTTTGTGTGTTCATATGATTCCAAGGAATTGGGAATGCAATAACAATAACAGAAGAATACGCTTGATTAATGGTAGCTTGAAGGAAGTCAGTTCTGATGCAAGTAGAAGAGAGATAGCACAAGAGATCTGAGCTTGGCTATGCAATTCCTAATAGGATTGTGGTAGAAATACTATGAAAGATACACAAAATTCTTAGGCCCTTTTTCTTGAACAAAAGAATGGAATATATAAGAATTGGGGTTGCGATGTGCCTTCATGAACATGGAAAGAAGAGGTAGTTCCAACTAAAGCACATGCAAATAGAAGATGGAAGGAGCACCAAACAATCAAAATTATTTTTTAGGACGAATCGGTTCACAAACACATCCTAAAATTGAAGTTAAGTGAATCATCACATGCTAAAAACATGCATGATGGAATCTGGAAAAATCACTTAGGAATGCCACCTAGGCGGGGTAGCGATCGACACTAAAGGCCAAAACATGCACAAAACGGAGTGGGAAGCTAGAAAAAGCATGTAAAATCTAAGGATGTCTAGGATACAAATATACATTGCAGATGGGTTTAGGAGCTCTAACATCTTATGAAAGGACATGAATCATCATTGAAGACTTTTGTAACCATTTTTCAACAATGTAGCACATGCAATTTTAGGTGCGTATAGTGGCCCATAGAGTTATTGTGGCTATGGATCTGTTGTCTCCAAATTCAATCACCTACCTAGTATCGGAACCCCAGGAATATGGTACACATCCTCTAGGGTGATCATCCACTCACCCTTAGCACCCAATAACCAAAAGGTATTACAGTCTGCATCCCAATAAGGGAACAAGTCACATAGTATGTGACTGGAAGGAGTAACATGGGACACCTATGGAATCCTCCATATTCCCACTCATTGAAGAGTATCGGTCTCCTCCGATTCAGCTAATCCAATATTGTCAAGACCCAGTCACACTCCCTCTCATGACTCTAACGGATATACTCTTCCTTCTTATGCATCCACCAAAACACAAAAAAATAGCAAGTTAGTGACATATTTTGAAAAAAAGCTCATAAAAAACATAACAAAATATTAAAAATATAAGTTATCATGGAATTTTTTCATTCGTTCGAGAACCGCCGCTCGGTGCAAGGTGGCATTTCTAGGACCACCACCCTTCTTAGGGCGGTGGTCCTGAACCGATTCATTATACGGTTTTTTACCCTAAAAACACTCAAAATGAAAATAAAAGGACCATTTTCAACGAAATAAAATACTACCTCGAGGGTCCCCCCCCCTAGAGACTCATTTAAAACAAGAAATTTCAAAAATTATCCCCTCTAGGCAAATATTTTGACATTTTGACATTTTAGGTTTAAAAACACACAAGTGAGGAAAACTAACCTGAGACCGCGTTGGTCAATCTCCTGCTCGTGGAGGCATGATCACGATCTCATAATGAACATTTTGATTATTCGTTTGATGAAAATGGTCACCATGGTCCCAGAGCTCAAAAATCACCAAGTCGATATGCGCAAATGAATTCAAAAATGAGTTTGTTTTCATATATATGTGTATGTGTGTTGTTATAACTTATTTTTGAGTGCATATGTTCATAGGACTAGAGCGCTGACGCAAGTATACTTCTATATCCCCACAAAAATTGTAAGTCCTCTTATCATTTTTATTTAGTGTTTTTTTTTCGATATTTTATCTATCTGCACTTGAGTCTTCTATTCATTTTATAGGTAGCGGGAGTTTGGATGGAGAAATTTCAACACACGGATGTGTCGGTATAGCTTCTAACCCCCAATTTCAAGAACACCATACTCGGACTCTATGTTTTACCCCTCTTCATGGATAATACGCTCTCTGAGGGGGCAATATGTACACACCCAAAATCACATGTTCTACATTGTCATAAAAAAGCGATTACAAAAGTCCCCAATGATGATTCATTCCCTTTCAAAAGGTGTTCAAGTTCCTAAACCCACTCGCAGTGTATATTTTTATCCTAGACATCCTTACTTAGATTTTCCACGCTTTCTTCCAACTTCCCACTTCATTTTGTGCATGTTTTGGCCTTTAGTGCGGGACCATCGCCCTTCTTGGGTGGCGGTTACGAAACCCTTTGCCGGGTAGGGTGGTGGTCCTATGCACTTTTCCTAAACTCTTCATGTGGGATTTTGACACGCATGATTTCACTTAACTCAAATTTTAGGGTGCATTTGTGAACCAAATTACCTAAAAATAGTCTTGTTTTCTTGGTATTCCTTCCATTTCCTATTTTTAAATAGATTTAATTAGTTTGAACTACCTCTTCACCCAATTATTTGGCACTCCAAGGTTTCCTTGTTCATTAAAGGACTTCCCACCAATTCGTATATATTCCATGCTTGTATTCAAACAAATTTCCTAACGATTTTGTGTATCTTACATAGTATTGTTGTTATAATCCTGCTGGAAATTGCATAGCCAAGATCTGTTCACTTGTGTTATCCCTCTTCCACATGCATTATAACTATACTACTTTCAATTGCCATTGCTCAAACGCCTTCTCATTTTTCTTCCTTTACATTCCCAATTCCTTGGACTCATATGAACACACAAAGAAAGAAAGAGACAAAGGCGAGGGGACAAGAATCTGACCATATTTTCCAAAACTCTTGCTTATCCAGTTGGAATTATTTGTTTGTTTTTCTTCATTTGTCAAATTATCAATTCTAAGTTATTCATTTCAAATACATATCAAATAGAGTATAAAAATTGTTCATTTTAGTTGATTAAGCAATTACAAATAGAGCAAATCATTAGAAATCTTGCTCTTTGACATTACTAGGGAAGTAGTGGGGAACAATAGCTCTTCTCGGGTTATGATTTGTTCTCTTCCTCTGAGGTAGGGTTTGAAGGGTTTTTTTATTGAATTAGTTTAGTTTTTTAGATCTAGATTCACATTCTTGCACAATTAATTAGCTACAACCAAATTATTGCTTGTTTTTAATTTAACGTTTATCGATTAGAAGAATTATTTAAAAAACCGAGTAAAAGATCAAAAATATTTACTTTTGTTAGATTAGTTTGTTTCCATTATTTTGTTCAGATATGTTGTGAAAATACCAAAAACATAGATTAAATTTCCTTTGATAGTTATTTTGTTTCATCAAAATCAATTCAATTCATTCCGCATTACCATCAACGGTCGACAACAAGAGAAAATGTTCAGTTTTGATCCATTGGTCCCACAACCCAATGGGCTAGATTTGTTGACTAACATTGATATAGGTTTATGCTTGTTAGTTTTACGCATGCCTACTAGGTATTATGAGAAGATAGAATAATTGAACACATTAAATATTATAGCTAATCAAGCCCACAATTATTGGACTACTCTGGCAATGGTCTTGATTTTGTGCATGACCATACAAGGACCACGAGACTCCATGAGTTTACGGTTGTGATCCATAGGTCACATAACCCAACGGGCCTATTGAACAATTAAACATCATTATTTATATCATGCATCGATATTTAGATCATCACCACTTCCACCTGACATCATTTCACAAATTTCATTCTTGAACATAGTGACCCAATCAGGCTAGGGATTTCTAGGCTAGGCTAGAAAAGCTGCCCATAGTCCTTGTGGTTTCTTTACATCTCTCATTCTCACTTGCATGAAATTGTGCTGTAAATCTATACAACGTGCCTGCAGGTCACTTTTGCGTGTTCCACAACCATGAGACGAGAATCTCGGTAGAGCTCGATATTGATTGGAGCCTCTGAGTAGCCATTCTATTTGATTGATCCATCACACCACTTCAGCTTAGGATGGATTTCTTTTCCTTAGACTCGTAGATCTCGATATTTTGTGTTGAATATATAAGGTTTCCTTGTTAGCTTTCTCATAGTTACCACATTCACATCCATTTCTATTCTACATCAGCTATCTCAACACAACCTCGGGAAGTCAGGTGTGAAGAAGGTCACGTGTTGATTTTCTTTCATAGAGTCACCCAATAGAGTGAACTTACCACCGAGCATTACACTACATCTTAGAATCCATGTAGTTCTATGTGTGCGTGTGTAGAATCGTGCCCTAGGTGGCTCTTGTGCAAGATGCACTGAATAACAAGCAATAGCTAGATGTAGCAATGTAAATAGATGTGTGGATATCAAAATAAACTTCCCCTCTTATGAAGTGTATGTAGAAAAATGTAGTTCCTTGTCCCTTGAATGAAGCTAGATGGATGCTTTGATGCTCTTGAAATTCCTTTGGATGCAACCTTAGGTGATAGTAATAGATTCTTAGAGCTTTGTCATTTATTATGGTCACATAACTTTGTATTTATATGATTCCCTTGTTTGAATTTCATAATTAACATCTAGAAGGATGACCACCAAGAAAACAAGATGCCCAAGAGGGGAGAGTAAGATATAAAGAGTTCGAGGGTGTTCCGAGGGGATGAGGGCACTTGGGCACTAGTGTCCTGGCTGGGCATTGATTTCCAAAGCCAAAAAAGATAAAGTAGTGAAAGTTAGACTTGGCAGTGGGGTGTTCAAGACCACAGAGAAAGTAAGAAAGAAAAGAAAAAGGCCAAAAATAGATGTCAATTACTAGTTTTCTCTCTTATGAATTATATGAATAGTGGTATGTGATTAGGACCTAGAAATGTACCCAAGTACATGGTTTAGTGTCTACAAGTATTATTCCCACATGAGTGTTGACCTATTTCCCTTTAGTGTCAGTAATCCCTACCTCCATCTTGAGTAAATACTCCTTCCTTTAATTTGTGTAAATTATTTTAGTCAAAAATATTAACATCTAGTGAAATTCGAAAAACCTAGGGAAGCATATTTAACTTCTAATAAGTCATGTTGAGGATCAGTAGAAGATGAACACCCATTCTCATATTTTTCACTGAATATTTTTGCCTCTACAATCATAATACAAGGTTTTTGACTAGGTTGTAATTACAAATATTTGGGAATATCAAATAAATCCAATGCATCATCATGACATGATAGATTAATTCAGCCCCCTTACATCAAACTCCTCTTTAGTTTTGAACATGTAACTTCTGTTACAACATTTTTAGTTCTATTTATATTTTATCTTGGACATCGATACAATGCCTCCTAAGGTGAAGCCTCCATTTCCTCCTCCATAACAATAGCCATAATTTTATTTTCTATGTTATTTATCCTTTTTCATACTTTTTTCTAATGGTTTAATAGTCATCCTACCAACAACTTAATTTACCTAAAACATAGAAGAAAGTTGGGGATTTTTTATGTCTAATGTATTAAACTAAAGAAAATAATTAATGACCGTTACATAAATAGAACAAGTAAATGTCACAAACCCATTATGATGAAATTTTTCCAATTTTTGTATGAATCACATTACATACATATCTATCCCAATTATATTGCTTCCCTTTCAAAAATGACATTGCATATAAATAATTCTCATTGCAATTTTATTATTCCTTTCGCATAAAATAATCAAGATAGAAAAAACTCACAGACATATTTTATTCCAATACTTTTTCAAACCTAAATTGTAAATCTCTTGTCTCTATTGACCTCACTAAGAAAATTAGTACAAGGTACATTAATGAATTTATTCCTAATTTATGAAATTATAACTTCCCTCTACAACATGTACCTTTAAAAAGTAAATCTGAATATGAGGCAAATAATTTTAGTGTGAGTTTGAATGGCATACCTTCAACTTTCACATAGGCATGATCCACGTAATTTTCCACCATCGCCTATAATTTCTCATCATCCAAGATGTGGACTAACATGTTTATCAAGTGGTAAACCCTCTCCTTAGATAGATAAACATATAAAATAACTCCTCTTCAAAACCAAGGTATTTGAAAATGTAGACCACATGTAGTAATCCTATTGTTTCCATTTTATTTCCACCTTCTTTGAATGATGAGTATCACCAATGAAAACCATTTGCATTCCCATTGAATATTTCTCAATCTCTTCCTCTGCTGACCTCTTGGAAATATTTTTTGGCTTACCGTCATCTCCAAATATTTTGACTCCCCATCTAATGTTTTAGTTCTTTTTATGGCATTTCCTTGGTGAAGTGATTCAATGTCTAACTACAAGAGATTTATCAACATGATTAATACTTTCCAAGTTCAACTTGTTAGGAATATATTTGGATTAGTGCTCACATATTTATTTGTAAGGGTTAAATGTAATATTCATATATTACATTAGTGTGTGTGTGTGATATTAGTTATATTGTATATTATTAATAATGAGTTAATATAACTCATATTAATAATATAATGTGTGAGTATAAATAAATGTAAGTGAGTTGTAATAAACAACTCATATAGTTTATTGTAATAGTGAGTTTTGAGAACAACTCACGTATATAATTGTGTATGGAAATATTGTTGGGATATGTGAGATAATAATGGTGAGTGATCATATGAGAGATTAGTGGGATGTTATTGGTAAGTCTTGTCTCCTTTTTTATTGGAAATGGAAAGGATATACATGCAATCTATTTGTAAGTAGCATGTAATTTCTCCACATATATTGAATAAGAAATATAGTGTTTATTATATAATTTATGCTATGCAATTTTTATATCTTTATTGTTTTATTATTTCATGTAATTGTTTCTATTTTAGATTAAATAAGCTCTCAATTTCATATCATTTGGTATCATATCAGGTTAGATCAAGCTATGAGATTCATTACGGAAAACTTTGTGGCCTTTAGGATGTAGATATAAGATTTTTGGAGCTTTCATCCTTATTTTTTAATTCTATATTCATAACACATGGATTTCCAATGATCTTGTTTCGATCGCGAAAATTTCTCCAATCATCATCAATTCTACCTACGGATTGCCATAGACTCTGTGGATCGATAATGACCCTTCTGTTCATTAATGATTACTATGTAAAACTTAATGATGAGCTTTTTGATGCATTCTTGGTATTTTTTCAAGTTTTCCAAGTTCAAATTGGGGGATTTTCAAACTAATCTTAAAAAGGACATTTTACTAAGTTAAGCGGTAGACATTAGATGATGGAGGAATGAGACGGAGAGGAGGAAGGAGGTCAATTAGCGACCTCTCACCATCCGCAAGTGAAGGTGTCGCCTGACAATGAACTTGTGGAATATTTTAGTTGTGTGTTTTAATTTTTGATGTGTGAAAATAAGAAAAAAAATACGTTCATGTTCAAATGTGTAATGTGTGAGAAATTTATTGTATTTTCCCTTGAATGTAAGAAGGTGATGTGAAATAAATATGTACACTGTTATGAAATGGTTGTTGGTTCCATTAGAAAACCTTCTTGTGAGTTGTTGTTTCTCTTAGAAAACCTTCTTGTGATTTGTTGGTTCTCTTAGATAACCTTCTATAGATTAGTTTTTGGTTCCACTATAAAACCTTATTTCTACTGTTATTGGTTGGTGGTTAGCCAATTTGTAAAACCATATGTAAAACATGAGAAGGTACATGATAATGTTCGCCCATGTTCACACTACTAGGGGGGGGATGTTAGGAATATATTTGGATTAGTGCTCACATATTTATTTGTAAGGGTTAAATGTAATATTCATATATTACATTAGTGTGTGTGTGTGTGTGTGTGTGTGTGTGTGTGTGTGTGTGTGAGAGAGAGAGAGAGAGAGAGAGAGAGAGAGATATTACTTATATTGTATATTATTAATAATGATTTAATATAACTCATATTAATAATATAATGTGAGTATAAATAAATGTGAGTTGTAATAAACAACTCATATAGTTTATTGTAATAGTGATTTGTGAGAACAAATCACGTAGATAATTGTGTGTGGAGATATTGTTGGGATATGTGAGAGAATAGTGGTGAGTGATCATAGGAGAGATTAGTGGGATGTTATTGGTAAGCCTCATCTCCTTGTTTATAGGAAATGGAAAGGCTATATATGTAATCTCTTTGTAAGCACCATGTAATTGCTCCACATATATTGAATAAATAATAAGAGTTTTTATTATATAATTTGTGATTTTGCAATTTTTGTAACTTCATTGTTTTATTATTTCATGTAATTGTTGTTATTTTAGATTAAATAAGCTCTCAATTTCATATCACAACTTTCCTTTGGCTAAAATATTTAAGGTAATTTCTAAGTTCAAATTTCACTACATAAGAGATTTAACAATCTGAATATTATATTTTAATTTCAAATTTCACCAGCTATAATGGCTTATTTCATTAATTATACATTCTTGTAATAAGGTTTTCAAATGGATACCTTCAACAGAGTAAACTTGTTGAATTTTAGGCGTATTACAAACATTTACTAAAAATGTATGAATAAAGATAATATTTCTTATCATGACCATTAATAAATATACTCTACATTTTTGTGTTGATGATTTCTCCCAACCATTTCAGATAGATAAAATTATAGAGTATTTACCTTGTGAATGAAAATATAAAAATACAATTTTATTCGTCTATCGAAAAATAGATTCAACTATAGTGTATTTACCTACCAAAAATAGATCAAATATGCAAGACATATAAGCATTACTAAATATAAAACATATTCGTCACCTGGTGAATACAAATATATTTTTGGGAAGAAAATAAAATTTTATTCATTGGGAAACTAACATTTTTTATATTTAGCAATGATTATAAAATATATTTGATATAGTATACTATTTGATCTATTATTCGAATGGCAAATATAATTATATTTGTTGACCAACGTATTAAAAAGCATATAAGTAAATTGTCTTATGTACATAAATGCTCAAATATCATGTAAACTTTATGTTTCTAATGAGTAAAATTAGAGGAAGGAAAAGAAAAAGAGGCTATAAAATGGGAAAACTAAAATGGAAGAATAAGAAGATGGAGGAAAGTTCCCTAACCTTATATCCAATGCTGATGAATAAAGTAGGAGATGGTAAAACAAAAATATGGGTACCTCTAATCAAAAATGAAAAGAAGATGTAGGACACTAATTCATAGTTCCAAATAATTGAAGGATTTATTAGTTAGGATCATTTTATACGGATTTATCATGATGATTGTGGATGTAAATGAAAATGAGATAAACCAAATTGAATAAAATTGCATCTTCATCGGAAAAGAAGAGTCTATAGATGACATTACAATGGTGGATGGATTCACCATTATAGTTTTGTAGAGAGAATTGTTGAAGCTTGCATAATTATCTAATGACACATACAATCTATGCATAAATTTTAAGATGGCTATGAGAAATCAATTCTCTCATGTACTTTCTAAGGTATTTGATAATAAGGACAAATCAAATGGAATAAAATTCTCTCAAGGTTGTTATAATGAAAAAATACCCTCTCCATGGTGTGAGATTGTTGATATGGTAAGAAGATGTCTTTTTCAAAGAAAACATCCTAGTGTTTTTATACAAATGTTCTTTTAGTACTAGGTACTATTAGAAAACTATCAGAAAGTAAATTATTCAATCTATTTTTCTGGACAAAAATAATTTTAAAATTATGGACAAATGATGACTGTGAGGATATTGTACACTTTTGTGTCATGCAAATTTTAATAGATCACAAAAAAATTAAAAAAGAGAGAAAATAATAAGGATAATTATTTAAGAGGAAGTAACTAACTTATAGAGTTGTCTTAGGGTGAATAGAAAATTGGAAGATGAAAATTATGTCTCATAGAAAATACATTGAAGAAAAAGACACTATGATAGAAAATATGCAAAAATTTGATTAAAACTGAAGAAAATACTATCAAATTGTTGGAAGCCAAATGATACATTACACAAGATGAAATGTAACAAAAAATCAAGACATTAAAACATAACCTAATTAAAGAAACTAGTTTAAATATTCAACAATAAGAACTTATTGCACTTCTTAATAAACCCATAGAAGATAGAAACATGAGAATATAAAAGTTGGAGAAGAGTGTAACTTATATGGCTAATGATATTGAATATATGAAGTTGTGTGAAAACAAGTATTATGTTTTGGAAAAAAAATATTGTCAAACCTTAAAATGGATATCACTGACTCAAGAGCATATAAGAATGAATATATTAGAGAAAGGGACCAAAAAACAAATAGATTTAAAAAATCTATTTTAGAAAATAAAAAAAAGAAAGTGGATTTGGAATAACAAAGAAAAGAAAGTGATGAAATGATATAACAGATGTTGGGAAAATTTGAGGATTCATCCATTCACATAGACAAATGTGTTTATCAAGTGAGAGATTTAAATACAAAAATTGAAATTTTGAAATAAAAAGATGAGGATATTTAGGAAAAGTTTTTAAAAATAGAACTAATGGAGAATATTTTTGAGGGGCATGTAATAATGGATATACATTGTAGTGAAGTAGGCCATAGAATGTAAGCTTATTAGAGTACGACATTAAGGGCATCATTCACATGCATATAGTAGGTCATATAATTTAATGTTATCTTTATTGTAATGCTTTGTGAAATATACGTTCATATTAATGGTGCAATTAAATTTTAGACCAAGTCAATTATATTGAATCTTCAATGAAAGCCATTTATTATTTTGAATCTTCAATGAAATCATGTACCTTTATCTTTGAAATCATGACACGGTACTCTATTGTTGTTCTATACATAGTAGTGGAGATGTTTACAATTACAATAAGTTTTTATTTAAAAGCATTTATCTTTTTTGCAATGTTAAAAAAATATACTTGTAGAATCCATATCAAAAGATTTATTTTCGTAATCAATAATAACTACATATTAAGCTAACTTAAATACAAGTAGAAGTAAGGTAATTTTTCCAGAAAACATTTGCATGGTCACACACCATGAATGAAAATTCACTTTATACTTATAAGGGAACCATGGATTCTTTTCGATTAGTGATCTCTAGAATCTATACCATACCTAAACAAACAGGAGTGGTTGTAAAATCAAATGGGGTAAAAACTATAGTGAACCTAGAAATAGGGTTTTCCCAACCAATTAGTATTCCTTTTGAAGGGAAACTAACACCTATTCAAGAAAAATGTTGATTTCTAGGATCATACCCTTTCCTACTCCTATTCCACCAATAATCACATATTTAAAAAGGAGATTCAAGATTGACAAAACTAATTCATAAAATATAAAAGAATTACATTATAATTTGACAATGTTGATTTGGGATTACTTGATTGAAGTATTTAGTGATGAAATCAACATAAGTAAGGAAAAATACTTACATACATGTGCACATAGAATTTGATAACAAAATATATTAACAGTGGAAGATGAAAATTTTGAACTCCATTTGTTACAATAAACACTTCATAAAAAAGAAAAGTATGAATTATATGTCATATTAAATACTATAATTACAACTCTAAATTGGGGGAACCAATCCTGTGCCTAGTCTATAACAACTATAAATAGGGTCACCTTAGTGCACATCCCAATAAAAGTACACAAAACACAAGGTTATAGACTCTTATGAAGATATAAATATCAAAATGATGGTCTGCCATTAGGAGTTTGGATCTCGTTAGCAAAACCTAAAGCTTTGTGTAATCTATTAGGGAATGTTTTCCATGTATGGAAAAATACTTCCTTCAAATTTTAAAACCTTCCAAAGTGAACTCTAATGAGTTATTACACTATAAAATACCATATGACATAGAATGTATAAAATACATTCATAGATAACCATGAATTATTCATCTAAACATGATATTTCCACAAAAATTTCACAGTGAATCATGTTAAAAAAACTAAGGTGATTATAAATTTTGTTTGACAAAAGGTTAATATTGTGATGATGTGATTAATTTAGTTGTAAGATTCATAGATATGAAGGAAATGCATTATGCATATTGTAATCTATATAGGTAACCAATCTAGTATTTATGACATCATCATCACCTTTCATTGTTAAAAGATAGAAAATGTTGTAATTTTCATCATTGTTTATAATTAAGTGACAAAAATAATTCCAATATGACTAGTTGGACCCACCTACTAATGGAGCTAGTAGTAAAGTATCAATATAACCTACACCAAAAAATAATGTACATGACATTTAACATTTCATCGATATGAATATTACATAAAAATCAATCAAAAATCAAAAATTGTGAAGTACAAAATGAAATATAGTATAAAATAAATACAATATCATATCGTAAATGATATCATTTGGTATCGTAACCCTTTTTTGTGTAAAAAAATCCTACATATGCAAATTAATAGCCTTAAAATTTTTTCCCTCTACCTATAACATCCTCACGAATCTCAAATATTATTACCAAAAAAATGATTTTCCAATGGAAACATCTATAATCACTACAAAAATTCAACAAGATATAAAATGGTCAGTGACACTTGTTTAGATAAACCACAAAAAAATGTAATAAATGCAAACATACATGCCCGAATCAACAATAAAATTGACTAGATTTGAGGTTGGTATCACAAAACCCTCTAAAGAAATGAATTTATTCCTATGAATGATGAAAACACATCCTTCTCTATCTTATGGAAAAACATATAAATTAGATCCCATGTATTACCCTTTCTTAATTACTACAACATTCTTATCTATGTTGTCATTTAATTCTTCCAAATTAGTAAACTTCAATATGATATTTGATTTCATATGGAAAAACCATATGCACGGGAAATATTTTTGGATACTTTCCATCCATGAATCATTCATACCAAGGAATTAAAGGTTAGGATCATCATCAAAACAATCCAATTGTGTCAACTCAAGGTTTCTTATGTGAGATTCATGAATAAGCCATGTAGATAACTATGTCATGTGTACTATATTCACCATTTTAAGAAGAGCTATAGTATTAAATGTTAGTGTAGACCCCTTAACATAATGGTTGGTGATGTATATGGTAGGAAAAGTGCTTCTCATTCAATCCATTTTTTAATCATATCTAGAGGAATATGCAATGTTGAAAAATATAAGGCATCTGAAAATAAATAAAAAAAGAGCTATACGTAGAATACAAATAACATTGATCAATATCTTGTTGTAAAAATATACTTTGGGTTGGTTTCTTTTTTGTCTACCTCCTCAACAAAAAATGTGTCAACAATGGATAATTTAGTACATTAAACCTACAAAAAAATAGAAACACTTTTTGGGATTTTCAAAATTTATTTGTCTATTAAAAATTAAAAAACATCATAAAGTGGTGCAACATATCTATTTTTTAAATATGAATTTGTGTTGGCTCTTGTAGTTTGATGTGCATCTTTGTAGACACTAAAATTTGGTAACTTGTATATTTGTAAGGCCAAGTTTGACAATGTTCCCTTGTTAAGACAAATACTCACATTCAAAATCTAATCATTTCATCTCTCTAGATATTTCATGACTTTCTTATCTTTAAACTCTACTCTATCATCAATTATGGAAATATTATATGTTAAAAGTAGTAAAAACATATTTTTGATGTCATAAATTATTTTTTCATATTTCCTCTTCTTTATCTAGGACCATACAAATTGAGTTAGTATGTGGGTTGTAGTCTTGTCCAACACCTATATAGTCATGTCCCTTTAAGTTCTCCAACTTTTTTTCATTTTTAATATCTTATTTTGGTCATTTCATCTTCATAAGTTCAGCATTATCATAATATTTTCCCTATGTAATTTTATATAAACAATTCATTATCAATTTATAACTCACTGATACTCTTATAAGCTCTAATTTCAAATATCATTCTAAAATGCACTTAGAGGGTCCCTAAATCTACCAAAATCATGTAGCAAATAAACTAGAGAAATATAAACTATATTTTTAAACACTCAACCAGGTAAAATAATATATCGTCATCCATTTAAAAATATGTAAATGTCATAGTGTCATTTATTAACAAGAGAAGTCACTCCAATCATTGTTCAAGGGTTTTAAGGAACCAAGGGTTAGGTCTTATAGATGAGTGACACTACTACCACATTGGGTACATTTTATACTACATAGTTAAAAAATATCTTGGTGTCAAGATACATGAGAGTACCCTCTAGAGGTTGTTTGGTTGTTTACACTTGCATAAACACATAGGAAAACTACATGAGGATTGATCACATAATGAGGGTATGTGTTGCAACACTTGAAATGGATTGGAAATTGGGATTCTGAATGCAAATGGTAGTCCAACCTCACCAAAGACACATGTTTTCACTTTTGGTTTTTTTAATTCTCTAATGAATGGATTTAAATTTTTCTATGCTTCCCACTTTGTGTAGGTGATTATAAGTCAGTCATCCAAAGTTGTGCGAGAAAGAACAACATACAACAAAGGTCATCTCCAGGAAATCAAAACACATAGGAAGTGTCAAATTCATATTGTTAAAGGTTCTAAGGCCATATAGATCCAAGTTGTGACTTTACAAATATGGCCTAGACTATAGATAAGTTGTATGGCCATGTCCCTACTCAAGTTTTAGTTCCAAAATCAACATTATTCACCATCCTACACATCTAGATCCTCTATATTCCTTCATGTATAGATAAATTTATTTATCCTCTTGTGTATTTGAGTTGTTAATTATCATTTATCAAATTTTACAAGTTAAAATCATTATTTTATTGTTAATGGTTAATGTTGGAAGTTAATTGATGATAATAGTCCCCTATTGTAAACCATTACATCTTATATCTTATATGGCATTCCCATTACACTATATTTAATTAAGGTGTAATCATTTTATGAAATCAACTCTTGAATAAAATATATTCATCAAAACCTAGTGGCCCTAGGGTTTCATTGTTTCATATTTCCTATGTGTTCTTTTTATGCCCTTTTTTGTAGAAATCAACATTATAGTACCCTATTTAACACATAGAGATTTCTCTTCCTACCTGTAGGAAACATACCCTCAGACCTCTTCTACACCTCATGTTTATGGGATTCTTTTATATTGGATCATACTACACATGAAGAACCTCTTGAAGCACATGAAATCGTTAGTGAACATTATTTTGATGATGATCCTAATGAATATGACAATGTAGACCAAGAAGAAAGTTGAAATGGTAGGAAAAACCTCATCATATTGAGCCTCTCATTTACATCCTTCTTTCTGCTAAAATTTCTCATAATCAAGAATATAATGAGTGGTCCCTTTTGTATCCAATCATCCCTCATCATATAGTACATATATTTCAACCATCCCTACATTAGCATGACTTATTTTGATTTGTAAACCTCTAGCTTTGGAAATTTACAAGACCACAACAATTATTGTTCTACTTCCAATTCTTTGAAAATGACAGTTCTTAATGTTAGTGAATAAAAATTGAAACTTAGAACTATTTTGCAGAAATGGAAAGATAACAATTCAACACAATATTTATCCTAGAAACCCCCAAGTTGAGGGAAAACCAGTCGGGAAGGGAAATTTATCTTTCTTCCCAATATTATATTGGCCAATTTAAAGAGAAATACATATTACAATAAGATGAAGGAAGATAAACAATGTCTACACCTCCCTTCTATACTTGCTTTGCTTTATTTTCACACCTTGCTTCTACAAAACAATTCTAGAACAATGGTTTCTTGCTCACTTTTCTTCATTCCAAATTCAGATTCCCAAAACCACTTGTTCTCCTTATATTTATAGTTTTTTCCCATGTCCTCCTATGCACTGGAGGATAGGAAGGTTGTACATGGAAGAGACACAATCCAAATGTTCTAAATTCATGATTATTCGTGGCTCTATTTAATTTTTCATTCATTAGTGACATGAACTTCCAATGTCTTGCAGGACTGTGGTTATGTAACGTCCAAGGTGGTTACATAACCATCAAATGTGTATAGGGAAGTTAAGCAACCACTACTCTTCACAAAGTGGTGGTTCCATAACTTAATAATTTCTCTCTTCTATCTAATTTTTCTTTTGATTTTGGTTGTTCTGATGAAGTGGTGTTCTTCTATATCCCTATGGATCACACCTCCCCTGCTCAGGAGGATTTTGGTCCCAAAAATCTTAGTGGGGGAGTAGATGAGGAAATAATTCCCTCACTTTCTCCTACAAGTACCACCGAGCCTTCCTTGGTGTCTTCCCCTTGATTCCAACATGCCAAGAGTCATTTGGACTCTCTTTATCTCTCTAATCTTCTATTTCAGCAATACATCCTCCTCCAATTCACCTCGAGAATCCAATAATCAATCCTCTATGGAAGGTAGCAACTACATTTTCTTCTTCATCAAGCATGGATGGCTCATATAGGTGTAATTTCTCACAATTTACTACTAAGTACATCCACATGAAATGTGGCAAGTCAAGTTGGAAGGCATTTTCTCCAACCTTGTCTAGTATAGTGAAGGTCCATACCATAGTGGCTTAAGTTTCCTTGCTTTTGGCCTTATAATATTTCCTTACTCAAGTAAAGCAAAAATTTGTCTCCAACATGAATTTTATTCTCTCTCATGATGTTGATCATGTCTAGCTTTATACTTGGCTTGAGATTTCTCCAATTATTCTTTCACCTTGAGATGGATTTTTGGATCCTCTCAATGAACTTTTTGCTTTTCTAGCCACTTTAAATCATGTATCTACCCTTATTCTTGCCACCCAACTACTATGTCTAGTGGATTAGTAAGTAGATATCCAAAGCATGCTTCAAATGGTGACTATATAGTGGATGTATGTACCATCTAGTTGTAGGAATGTTGAATGTAGGCTAAGGACTCATCCAAGTCCTGTGGATATTTTCTATTATATCCTCTAATAAATTACACCAAATTCTTGTTCACCACCTTCATTTTCCCATATGTCTATGTATGGAAGGTCATGATCCTCTATAACTTGGTGTCCATCTTGTCCCATAAAGTAGTCCAAAACTTTCCCAAGAACCTAAAATCTCTATTAGAAACAATAGACTTTGGCAAGCCAAAATGCACCCATACATTAGAAAAGAAAATTTCAGCTACCTCATATCTTTTATTATCTTTTTACATGCCATAAGAACACACATTTTTCTAAATATATCAACAACAACATATAGATAATCATGGCCATGTTTAGACATAGGTAGTCCTCCTACAAAATCCATAGAAATATCTTCCCAAGGTCAAGTAGGGACTAGTAAAGGCATATACAAACCTTCCTTCCTGATTTTAGGCTTGCTTGTACAACAAAGTTTACATCCTCTTATGAATTTAGACACTTATTCTTGCATATTGGGCCAAGTACAAATTACCTTTTCAAGTGGGCCATGGTCTTTCCAACACCAAAATGTCTTTACTTTTGAGGTATGTGCTTCCCTCATCAATAGAATCCTTTCTTATTTTGGCACAAAAAGCTTCCCCCATTAGTAGAGCAACCCATATTTGAGATAAAATCTTCAACACCCATTTTTCAGCCCCTTGAGACTGCAACTGCTGATATGTCATCCCAAAATATTTTCTTGAGCATATGCCTCTCGTAAGCTTCCTTCGTGAAGGGATCAATCTGAGAGATAGTGGTCAAACTAGATATTTTCTCTTGTGTGGGTGGCCTAGAAAACATGTCTACCACTAAATTGTGCTTACATTTCTTAACTTGATCACCAAATGGAATTGCTTAAAGGAATCCATCCACTTGTAGTGCCTTTCTTGCTGAAATTTATATGGTGCTTGCAAATACTAGAGAGGTTTGTGGTCAGTGTGCACAATAGTTTCTTTTCCCAAAAAATAATGTTTCCATTTCTTTATTATTGAACTAGTGCATACATTTCTTTATCATATACTAAATATCCTTAACTTAAGTGAAAGTTTCATAATGATAACATACTAGCTTACCTCCTTATAGTAACACTTCTCCCATAGCATAATCATTGGCATTTGTCTCTACTTCAAAGGGATGCTGTAAATTAGGAAGAGAAAGTATTGGAGCATGACTAATTTTGTACTTTAATAACTCAAAAGCATTGATCTTGTTCCTTACCCATTAAAAACCTTACTTTTATGGCCACTACTGTGTAGAGGTGTTGCAATAGCGGAGAAGCCCATAATGAACTTCCTCATGTATTATATTGCTCCCACAAAACTTCTAGTCTTTGTGGCTCCCGTTGGTGTTGGCTAGTTGGTGATGGCTTCCACATTCTTTTGATCCACTTCAGTATCTCTCCTCCTCTAATTACATGCCCAAGATAGACAATTGATTGTTTGGAAAATTCACACACTTTTTCATATATTGCATAATAACTTTTCTCATTAAGAACTTGCAATACTTTGTTGTAAATGTGTTAGATGTTCCTCCCATGTGGCACTAAAAATCATAATATCATCTAGATATACAATGACACATGAATCTATGAATTTCAAAATACATCATTCATCAATATCATAAATGTAGCGGGTGCATTACATAAACCAAATGGAAGTACTAACCACTCATACAAACCATGTTTTGTTTTGAAGGTAGTATTCCATATATCCTCCTCCTTCATCATGACTTGGTGATAACTTGACTTGAGATCTAACTTTGTGAAGAACTTTACATGTTGAATTTGGTCCAAGAGATCATATATGTGGGAGTGGATATTTATTCTTTATGGTAATCTTGTTCAAAGAATGGTATTCGATGCACATTCTCTAAGAACCATCCTTCTTTGCACCATCACAATAGGTGAACCACATGGTGAGGTTCTTGGGTGTATTACCCATTGGTCCAATAACTCTTTAATTTGTTTCTTTACCTTGTACTCTCCAACAAGGATTACCTATACAACCCGATATTTGGTAGAGGGGACTTTGAAATAGCTGAATCTCATGCTCTACCTCCCATTTTGGTGGTAACCCGTTGGGAGTCTAGAATACTTCCTAAAAATACTGAATAATGCTATCCAAATCCTTCATCCCTTTGTTAGAAATATCTGAAATTTCTACCCCATCTTGTTTATCCTTCAATAAAAGTAAACAAAACTAATTATGATTTTCCTAAATTAGTCTCTTTGCTTGGTTAGCACTTACCATAGAAATTTTTTTCTTATGTTGGTGTGCCAGATGTTGTAATTGATTCCATCCTTGACCCATCTATATCATTTTTCCCTTCATGAATATATCATCCTTGATATACAAGTAAGGACTCCCAAAAACAACATCAAATGCATCAAGTGGAATAACATCAGCTTCTAATACATCTATATACTGAGAATTTATCCCAAACTTGAACTTACATCTTCATGTTAACTAAATTTCTACACACCATTCTTCACCCATCCCAAAGGATAAGGATGTGGATGCTCATAAGTTTCAAGACCAATCTTCTTTACAACTGCATCAAAATCAAATTAGATTGAGAACCAGTATCAACCAAAGCATTTACCTTAGTTCTCTTGATTTGGATTTTGATATGAAATAGCTTACTCATCTCTTCCTCTTGTTTTTGGTTGTCCATGTTGGTGTTCATGCATCCAAGCATTTCTTATACATTATAATCATCCTCTATTTCCACCTCCCTATTTGTCTTTATAATTGTCATGGATTTCTTGGAATCCTTGGTTTGGTTCTTTGGATGCAATTCTAGATGTAACTTCCAACATGTAGTGTTAGTATGACCATTGATATCACAATTCTTACAAAAATTCTTAGGATATTTACAAGTATTCAAAGTAGTAGTGGTTTGTTTACCTTTCCCTTTCCATTTACCTTTGTTACTTGTTTTTCCCTGCTCTTTCTTTGGCTGATTTTTTGACTACTTTTCCCTTGACTCTATTTCTCCTTACTTCTTTTCATCATCAATATAATAGGCTTGCACACATGCTTCATTGAGATCCTTGGGCTTCATGGAGATGACCTTCCTTTGAAGGTGAGTGTGAAGTCCTCCCAAATACTTGGTCATAATATCCTCATCCTCCAAGTCCATATTAAGCAACATGGCTTATCTCTAAAACTCCATAGTATAATCCTGCACACTTTGACCATTACCTTGTCTAAAATACTACCACTTAATCATTTGATCAGTCTTATGGCCAATAGGATAAAATTTATCTCTAATAAATTTTTAAATCCTCCCAAGATCTTACAATAGGATGTTTCTTCTTTTCACAAGTGGCTAGATGGGTTTCCCACCAAACCAAAGCATGTCCTTCCATTTTGAGACATGCAAAGGTGATCCTTTGTTGCCTCATTGACATCATGAACACTAAAATAAACCTCAATTATTTTAACCATTTATCAAGTAATTTTCATCTACTTTTCCTTCAAATCTTTTTATCTCAACCTTAGTTTCAACTTTAAAAGGAGCATGATCAAGATTTTACCTTCTCTTTTACAAATGAGTTTCTTCTTCACAATCTTCCACATCATCTTCCTCTTCGTGGCTCTTTCCTATGTCAAATTTTTTGGCCAAATCTCGAACCACTGAGTCCATGGAATCTTTCTTATCCAAAGTCATATTTTGTAGATCTAAAATTTTTTGTTGGTATTTATACAACCTATCCATCATGGTTTCTAGCATCTTAATTCTATGGACAAATTTCTCTTCCTCCATTTGATCTCTAAATATTTATTTCCACTTCTTCGTAGATATGTTTGGATCACAAGGTAAAACTTCTTCACCTTTAGACCTTTTCATTTTCATACAAATCACAAGAATTAATACCACAGTCTGGATAATAATCAGCTCTGATACCAAAATGATCTGTAAACCTCTAGATCTCAAAATTTACAAGACCACAACAATTATTGTTCTACTTCTAATTATTTAAAAATGTCACTTATTAATGTTAGTGAATAAAAACTAAAAACTTAGAACTATTTTGCAAGTAAAGGAAAGATAACAATTTAACACAATATTTATCCTGAAAACCCCTAAGTTGAGGGAAAACCAGCAGAAAAGGGAAATTGCTCTTTCTTCTCGATATTATATTGTCCAATTTAAAGAGAAATACAAATTACAATAAGATGAAGGAAGATAAATAATGTCTACACCCCCTTATATACTTGTTTGCTATTTTTTCACACCTTGCTTCTACAAAACAATTCCAGCAACAATGGTTTCTTGCTCACTTTTTTTCATTCCAACTTTGATTCCAAAACCACTTGTTCTCTTTTATTTATAGGTGCTTCCCATGTCCTCCCATGCACTGGAGGATAGAAAGGGTTGTACAAGGAAGAGACACAGTACATATGTTCCAAATTTGTGATTGTTTGTGGCTCTTTTTAATTTTTCATCCATTAGTGATAGAACTATCGATGACCGTAGAGACCGAAAATTGCAATACGAGGCGGTTAGGTTATTATCAAATGTGTAGAGGGGAAGTTACATAACACTAGGTAAAATGTTGATTGTGTAGAGGGGTGGTTACGCAACCTCTCGGGGTGGTTACGGAACTACTACTCACACCAAGAGTGGCGGTTCTGTAACTTAATAGTCTCCTCTTTCTATCTAATTTTTCTTCTGATTTTGGTTGTTCTAATGAAGTGGTGTTATTTTATCTCCCTATGGATCATATTTCATTTTAGTGTGAGTGGTATTTTTCATCTTTTATTCATTAATTAGGTGAATTACCACATCACAAGGTGAGTCATCTCACTTAGGTGAGATCATAGGTCATTAGGTGTCCTAAGAGTTATGAAAAATTCTGTCATATAATCTGTCATATGTGTAAGTGTGCATCATACATGAGTTACATTCCATTTCTGGAAAGTAACTCCTCTTCTCCATTATGGAGGTATGATGGATCTTGCATTGGGAGTTACAAATCACTCCTATTTGTACCTTTTCATTTGATCTATGAGGATGAGTAGACATATTTTCTTATGCATGCACAATTCTTGTGTTTGAATTATTGATTTGATCTTAGAGCTACTTTCATCTCGGTTCAAGTGAAAATTCCTTGATGTGCATGGAGTATTCCTTCTTCATCTTTGTGTTTCCTCACTCTCACATGGTATCAGAGCTCATGGCTTGGAATTGTCACTCACTCTGATTTTTTTCTTACTACTCTCCATTTTTGATTTTCTGTTAGTTTCATGTGTAAGTTATTTAATCCTTTACTTTGTGATTTACTTGTATTTTTTGGGTCCTTATGTTTGGGTAGTGTGTTGGTTTTATGTGTTTTATATGTTATTAGTACATGTTAAAAAAATCAGGGTTAAAGTGTAGTTTTTAAAGTGTGTTGAGTATATTTTTGGGCCCAACTCAGCCTCAACTCATTGAGATGGAACCAAGTTGTCATATCTCTTTGTTTCTCCATCATGTTAGCTCACGTCACTTTGCATCAACCTTGGGTTTAGATTTTATCTTGTGTTGTAACATGTTTTCATCTAACTTTTCTTGGCTCCTATGTATTGTTCTAGTTTATTCAACCTAGTTCATTTTCTTGGATTTGAATTTCCCTAATCATCATGATTTCCTCTCCATTGGATCCATGGCCCTACCCTAGTATCCTCGTTGCTCATTCTCTACATGTTCATGCTCCCGATCTTTGGATCATTTCCCAAATTAGTGTTTATAACTCACGTTGTGATCTTCACTTTTATTGGTGTGTTGGATCTCTCAATAATTCTCATGTTGCATCCATTTCTTAGTTTTCCCCTAGTTTCTATGTTGGGTTTACTCCTATCGTGTTGCCTCACTCACCACAACCTCGAATCTATCAAGTTCCACTCACCTGTGTTATAAATTGGCCCCATTGTTTTTTGTTGTGTCGATCCTACCTATAAGCTACGCCTGCATTGCTTTAACTGCCCATGTAACCTTAAATCTTGTAGTTTAATTCTTGACTTTCCATCTCGCCAGTGGAGAATTTTTCATGTCATTGGAACCAACTCTCCCACTCACCACATTCATTTTGTTTCCACTACCATTAGAAAATTTTCACTAGCTTACTTTCCATTGTAACTCTTTCCAACACATGGACCCATCTTGGCCTCGAGTATTTTGTAATCTCATCCATGTATTCAACATTTGCCCCACATTGCAGCTCTTTCAACCTTCTAGCTCAACGCGTGGAACTCATCCCAACAACTCTCCTTATAGGTCAATGGTGACCAACAACCTAATAACCAAACTTGAGTTCTCCACCTCCCATCTCGCCTTTAACACAGTCCTATAACTTGTGCATTCCCAAAATAGCCGACTCATCGAGATGAGTTGGCTCTTGACCCTCAAAGGGTAAGTTTTTTCCCTTCTTATTTTTAATTTTTTTTAATTTATATTAATTAATTTTAATTAATCTTATCCTAAAAATAAAACATTTAATTTTAAGGGAAAAATAATATCTTTTTTGGCTTTAAAAATAGGGTTATTGGGATTTTTGGCCCCTTATTTTTTCACTTCATTATAAGCGCTCTTCTTTATTTGTGGGTTATTGAGCATATCTTGCCACAACCTTAAAAAAGAGAGCCCCTTTCTCTCACCTTCCCTTATATTATTACTTTTGTGTTTTCTACCATGTTTTGGTGAGCTTATTTTGGTCTCCATTCTTTGTAATATTTCACTAATTAGAAGGTGAATGACCAACTATTTCACATCACACTAACACTTGGGTGTAATCAACACACTACTTATAAAGTGTCACAATCATGAGGGTGTTTATTTTGTGTGGTTCTTTTCTTTCCACCATCTTTTTTTTTTCTATCTCTTATCTGTTATGGATCTTAATATGGTTCCCTTGCTAACTCCCTTTAACTATCATAAATGGAAATATTTTGTATCTCTCACTTTGTGAAAAAACAAACTCTACCGGATAACTACGGATTGTAAGATAAACCTACGAGATGTTGTAGAAAATAGAAATGTTTTGATAAATGTGATGAATCTTTTGGAATTTTATGTCTTTATGTATAACTAGAACTGCGCTTTCATATTACCACATCCAAAACACCTAAGGAAGTTTGGGATTCGTTAGAAAAATGTTTTGGGAAACAAGATGAAATGAGAGGGCATGAACTAGAAAATGATTTGATTAGTCTCATCCCTAGAATTTTTAACACTCTCGAGACTTATTCACCAAACTCAAATCTCTTATATTGTAATTGAAATATTTTGGAATTGACAAAAAGGACTCGTAGCTCATACTTTCTGTCCTTTCCAAACTTGGTCCCGACTATTATGTTTTTTCTCTACCTTCCATGCAACAAAAAGGGAACTTGGTGCAATTTGGACTATGCCCTCCTTTGATGATTTTATTGTTGATTTGACTAGGGAACATGATAAGCTAATTTAGATGGGTACTCTAAAATCCAAAATCCCATGCTCTCATTGTGGGTCATGAAAAACCGAAGGCTTCAAAAGAGAAGAAACAACAACAAGGATCATGAGAAAAAAATGACTAATCCACACCAAAACAAACTCTTCCACTTCCTCTTCTAGTTATAAACCTCCTAAAGAATAGATCAAATGTGGGTAATGCACTGGTGGTAATGATGAAGAAAAATGTTTGAAGAAGAAGATTGACCTCCTCATGAGTCTTCTTGAGAAGAACAACATAGGAGTCAACGAGTCTCTCAAGCCATCTTCATCATCAACTCATAAATGTTCTAAGGAAAAAGACAATGGAAAGGGGAAAGGGAAAGAAAAAAAAAAAAAAGAATCAACTAAGGAGAAAACAAAGGGAAGATCTTTAGTTATAGTTGTGTCACCTACTCCTACATGGGTTATTGATTCTGGGTGCATCTCATCATATGGCCTCGTCAAACATAAATTTGTTTCATTAGAGCCATGTGACATGTCTTCTATTCATCTTGGTGATGACACTTCTATACTGATTTTTGGGAGAGGGTTTTTTGAAGTGAATGGTGGAAATTTCAATAATGTGCTTAGTATTCCTTCACTTACAACTAATCTCCTATCATTTTATCAAATTACTCACCTTAGTCAAGGCATGCGAGTTGAGTTCACTCTAGATTCCATTTATGTCAGAGAGCTACACAATGACACTATCATTGAATTTAGTACAATTTATCATCACACTCAGCTTTACTCCTTTTTCTCACTTTTTCCTCCTTCATATTCTTCATCTAACTCACATGGACTTGATGATATATCTGAGCTTGAGCACACTTTGATGATGATGACTTCTCTTCTAGCATAGATGATTATCATAGTGATGGGGACCCACCTCCACCATCCACTTATCATATACCACATCTGAGGAGTTATTTTTGATCCACCTACTTATGGTCCACTAAAACTTTTCAAGGAGAGAACTATGATTCAAGACTCATCGGACATCCGGAAATCTTCTTTATAATTACAAGACATTCCACCTTCCTTCTTTGCCACTGCTTTGGATTCACCATCCCTTCATGGAGTAGTTAGAACTTCTACCTCACATATGGAGCATCATTCCTTGGATGGGAACAACACCTTATCACTTTGGGGATATTCTTCTTCTTCACTTGGTACATGGTGGTTTGCTACAAGATCATCTTATTAGGAGGATGGATAAATCTCTTCTTCTCTTCTTCTTCTTATAGAAAGATTTAGTTTTACATGGGTACCTTATCAGGACTTTAGTTCTCGGGACCCATTTGACACATCTTTCTTAGTTGTTTAGGGGAGTCTTGTATCTCTTATAAGTTGATGTTTTTTCCACTATTGTCGAAAAAATGGCTATAAAGGTCCCCAATGATAATTCATGTCCTTTCAGAAGGTTTTCGAGTTCCTAAACCCATTCGCAGTGTATATTTGTAGCCTAGACATCCTTACTTAGATTTTCCTTGCTTTCTTCTAGCTTCCTGCTCATTTATTTACATGTTTTGGCCTTAGTGTCAAAACCGCCTCCCAAGCAGGGTAGCGGTCCCGAGACCACCTCCCGAGAGAAGGTGACAGTCCTAGGACCTCCTCCCGTGATTGGATGAAAGTCCTAGGACTGCCTCCCGGGTAGGGTGGTGGTCCTTAATGCTTTTTTCATAACTCTTCATGTGTGTTTTTGACATGCGATGCTTCACTTAACTCAACTTTTAGGGTGCGTTTGTGAACCAAATTACCTAAAAATAGTCTTGATGGCTTATTTTTCCTTCCCTCTTCTATTTTTAAATATATTTAATTAGTTTGAACTGCCTCTTATTTCCTTGTGCATGAAGGCACATCCCAACCCAAATATTATATATTCCATGCTTGTATTCAAGCAAAGGGCCTGAGAATTTTTATATCCTCCATAGTATTATTGCCACAATCCCGCAAGGAATTGCATAGCCAAGCTCAGATCTCTTGTGCTATCTCTCTTCTACTTGCATTGCAACCATATTTCCTTCAAGCTGCCATTACTTAAACACTTTCTCCTACTGTTGCCTTTGCATTCTCAATTCCTTGGACTCATATGGACACACCGAGAAAGAAATGATAAAATGAGGGGAAAAATTACTACACATCTGGATTTACCTCTGTTCTATGAATTCTAGGTTGGATTTGTTGTTTGATTTCCTTCATTCTTACAATTTATCATTGTTACATCATATCAAATAGAGTAGAAATCACTTTCCTTTCATTTGTAAGAAATTAGTTAATTTCCAAGAGGGTTTAAATCATTAATAGCAGCTCCCAGTGACAGATCCTATTCTTTCCATCCCTATGGATCTGAAGGAGAGAATATATGTAGGAGGTTTTCTACACATCATAGATCATTTGGAAAAGTTCTTATTTTAAGTTAGTTTATTTTCAATACACTCAACACAGGTGAATAACCACACCAAGTTATCTCCGATGTTTATTTTTAGTGTAGAAATATTTTAAGCTGTTTAGAATAGAGGAAAATTGTTGTTTATGATTGTAATGTTTCAATTTTGTGATTTTTAGATTAGTTTCCCTTTCTCGCAGAGCATAGATTGTTATTTCTAGCTTAGTTAATTTAGACACTTCAAAATACATCAACACTTAGATCCAAGTTAGGAAAAAAACCATAGGAAATTTACGCTACTCGCTCATAGCCTCTAAATCCCCCTCTACCAATTTAGCTACAGGATATCACACTACCATATATTAGTCATTAATCCTCCTATATTTAACCACACACATTCAACATTTATGCGCTGCCTACATGACCTCGGGGGTCAACTACGGTTGAAAGTTGCATGTCAATTTTCATCCGTACAAATTGGTGAACCTGACGTGAAGGATTAATTCATTCTTGTTTCCTTTTCTTTCATTGATATTACCTCACCTCTCCATTTCCTCCCGTATTTTGGTAGGTATTTTATACTTTCTAAAATATGTCCGGAAGAGAGTTTGGTGGGCCATTTCACGATAAATATGACACCAACGTTCAACCATAACAGTCCCCTTCTCTTTTGAGATGGGGTGACAATTAAACAAGAACATTCAAACCTCCCTTAGTAACACTTCAAACCCCATTAACTATGTAAGGATGGAGGAGGTTAATCAACCATTAAACATGCAATACATCAACCTAATGTAAACCACTTTGTTATCACAAATGGAGCAGGTTCTTACCATAGATTCTTGTCAATACCTCACATTTCCTTGCAATCAACGAGAAGATGATATGTTCGCACAAATAGAAAATTCTATTTGTTAGATAGATGAGTCTTTGGATAGGATGAAGGCTACTGACCTCCGATATTTCGAATACCTATCCTAAGATTATTGCTTTTGAGGAAGAAAAGAATTATAACATTAAATAATTCATATTAGGGTATCATGATCCTTCTCAATCAAACCCTACACAACATGCACCCCAACAAGGCACTCAATCCTCTCCCAACGATCTCATTTCTACTTTAGTGTGGAGGATTAGAAAAATAGAAAGTTCCTAGACTTCACAACTAACACATGAAGTAGGGAAAAACATGGGGTACCTAGTTGATAAAGAAAGGATACATCCTTCCAATGAGAAACAAACACAATATCCTATATAACAAGGTTATCTCGGTTCATTAAAATCTAGGTGATATTCTCACATGGTTAGAAACACTATGGATGGGTCCTCATCCTTCACAAATTTATCCTATGCAAGGGTTGTCCAAGAGTAATGTACGTTCTTGAATGCTCCCATAACAGGAAATGCGATGTTCCTAGTTTTGCACCCACTAGTCCATATCCTGGTACTATCCCACCTTAGGTGTATATGTATTCAAAAAATCCTAGATGGACCCATATACCATTCCTTCTCCCTACATGCCATATCAAGGGACCCCATATGTTTTTCATCAATGCTTATAATGCAGCTTATCCAACTCCTCCTCCTCCACCTCCTCATCAAGGATCTTCAATGGTGGAATCTTACGCAATGGGTACATACGCTGAGTACTTAAAGGATCCTCTTAACTTCACCATACGTGGTGTCATGCTTCCACGCCCATTTCCGGATCTTCCAAAATTTAAGGGAGAAGGATACCCAAACACTCATATCAAGGCTTATGTTATTGCTATCGGGAATTTCTTCCTTGGGATGTTGTAGTGGCTAAGATATTTCCAAATACTCTCAAAGGAATTACACTTTGGATTGGTATTACAAAGATTCGGAATCTTCTATACATTCCTTTAAATAGCGTGTTTGCAAGTTCATCAAATCATTTGATATGAAAAAGTATTTACGTACATGGATTAGGGAGTTCTTACATATTAGATAGGAGAAAAATGAATCTTCTTCCCATTTCATCCAGAGATGGCACCAAGTTCTCTATTCCTCTGTAAGTGCACCCAACATGGACCAGATGGAACTTTTTGATCTTTTCCTTCACTCGCTCAATCGAGAGACTAGGGAGGAAGTCTAGAAGTTTCCTTTTCATAGTTACTGAGGAAGTTTTAGAAGATGTGCTTTGGATTGACCAAGCCGCCATAGGCAGTGGGTGTAAGATCTATTGTCCTAATGGGAAATTAGTATCCCCAAATCAAAATAACACAAATTATCAAAATAATGGTGCCAACAACCAAGTATGTAAGGGTGTGAATCATAATCATGGTACTACCATGAATAGTGCTATTGATCAAGCCAAGAATGTTGGTTTTCCAAACAACGTCAACAATAAAAATAACAACTTGGGAAATCAAAGAGGCCCTAACATTGTATATTCTATCAACATGGTTGATGTAAATCATCCACCACAAAAACAAAATCAAACCCAAGGCCCAAACCAGTATCAAAATTTGGCAAGGGAAAACAAATCATGCTTATAACAACCAATTTCTAAACTACAACTGAGGTTATTATCAACAACAACAAGATGTTTATCAAAGACCAAAAGATTATGACCCTAACCTATACTATGGTTTCCATAAGGTTTGAGGTCATGATGATAGGAATTTTTGTGATTATAAGAAATTTCTAAAAAGACTTCCCAAAAACCAAAGGCAACTCTTTGTAGACATGTCCCTAGAAAAACACGAAACAAACTCATAATCTAACTATACAGACCTATAGCTCCTCAAACGCTAATGCAAGCATTTTTCAAGATCCTCTCCCTACACATCCTAAAAATTTCAAGGTGAATTCACAAAACACAAACAAGGGCATTCCTATAGGAAATAGTGACCATGCAGCCTCAACTTCTAAAATTTTTTGGGTTGCTCCTAACCTTGGTTCAAATGATAATACAAAATCCTTGGGGTTAGTCGAGCTAGAATTTGAACCAGTAAAGTAATGCAACAACTCAAATGAAGGAGTAGGTTTCACAACCCCTACCCAATATTTCCTTCCCAAAGGATAAAATTCCTACAATCGCAGAACCCGGTAGGAGCTTATGATTTTATAACGGATTTGAACAAAACCTTTTCTCGCATCTCATTTTTAGATTTTTTGAAGAATTCATTTGTGCATCATTCTACGTTGCTCAATGCACTAGGTCTTGGTCATATAATCCATGTTACACCACCTCCTAGTGCACAAATAAATCATATTGAATTTTACATACATCCTTCGGGACATAATGATAGGGATACTGGGTTCGTTTTCAATATAGACAAGATGTCATCTGATGCTAAAATTTCCTGAAGAGGTGATCCTGCCTTATTTTTACAAGTCTAGGTTTATAACAATTACATTAAGAGAGCCATGATTGATGACAGGCTGTTGTAAATGTGGTTCCCTTCTCTTTCTTATAGAAGTTGGGATATGGAGAGATAAATTATTCCTCTACAAGAAACATGTTATGGGGGTACGACAATATTAAAGAGAACTCGATTGGAACCATAGTTATTCTAGTCATGCTTGGTCTAAAAACCATCTTGATGGAATTTTACATTATCAATAGGGAACAATTTATAACATGATCCTTGGGATACCCTAGATACATCAAATGAAGGATATCCCCTATACCCTATTCTAGGAGATTAGATTCATCTATTTGGGGAAGGTCTTCATCGCTCAAGGGGATCCTATGCCCTTTGATATACACTTAGAAAACCTCAAGAAGAAGAAAGGAGCCCATACGGAGTATGAAATTCTTGTGAATCAGTTGAACAAACCACCTCCATCTAAAGAGTTAGCCCCAATCATCCTGTGTTTACGAAGGTTGAATTCGTTGACACTGAAAACATTTAAGGTGGAAAAGACAGATAAAGGGAAATCAATATCTGTGGAAGCTATAACATTCCCATTTTAAGACTTTAGAATCAAGAGATTTTTTTTTAATAATGTTCACTATTCTAAATAAAGCAATATTTAGAACAAACATTCCATGTCAATCAAATTCAATGGATAAACATATGCAGCTGTAATGACTCGATGATTCACCGATCTATTCATTTCATAACTTGGTAAGCTACCGATCTATTTATGTTATCTTATGTATTGAATACATATTGTATACTTCGTATACTTTGTCATCCTACCCTACACCAGTACTAAGTGATCTGTTTAAAGAACATATCTGAATATTTGTTACCAATATTCATCTGATATCACATTGTTTTAAACTTGGTGACATAGGACAACGTAACCAGTAGTTTGCAATACTTTGGCCAAATATTTATAACATACTGTGTATGTCACTATTCCTAGATGACATACTTGTCATATTGGAATATGTCCTTCACCTCACACCCCAATTATCATGATTGGTATTTACTGACTACCGTTAGTCCACTTGTTATGGGTTTAACCCTAGCCCCGGATAGAAACATAACCTATTATAGGAAGACGCTTACAAAGGCTTAGGGTAGATGGGCATACTCATTTGACCTAAGTCATCCGAATGTGCCAACGTACCTAAGCCTTTAGAAGTTAATTCATATCCTAAATATGTTCTTATCCAGACCTAGAGAGAAACTAGGTTCAAGTCTGAGTTCCAGATGTGTGTAGATTTACATGATCAATGTGGAAGGGTGACGCCACATGTCAACTACAATGATGTATTCTTGAGAAGACCCAATCCTTCTCAAAAGTACAGCCTTATAGTTAGCGTGTGCCAACATCCTACTAAACTGCTCTCATCGAGATGTACATACCCCCAAGGAGATTGTTAATACTTTGTTAGTTTGGATTATTTATTAGTTACTGCAACCCTTCCAAACCCTATTTCAACACATGATAAGTTCTTCCTAAATTTGCTTCATTTATCCCATTAAGAACTTCGTTATATTCGTGGTTGCTTTTAATATTTGAACACATAGTTAAACTACCAACTATTCGAATCGATAATGAGCGTTATAATATGTCTTATTTAAAAAGTACAATAACTTTTTAGAAAAGTTCAACACCAGAATATATCCAATATAAAGTAGACTTCATACAAAATGAAGTCTAATAAATTGTAGTCATACTTGCAAACCTTTTTGGTTTATATTCCATTAAGAAAGAGAAAGATTCTTTCTCTACAGGTTAAGTGTTAGGGTGTATCCTACCCAATGTCCACATTTCTTAATGTATGTTCATCACATGTTACATTACTATGTTATATAGTTTAGATAATGAATATCATATTCTGCAACTTAACAAGCTGCATCACAAGTAGGGAGATTGAACTAAATTCCTCTATCCAACTTATTAAAAGATAACCAATTAACATATAAATAATATGAATAATATCAACAAGATAGAATCCATCCCTTTCATACAAGTACAAAATAATTTACACAACCAATACAGGTAAACTCTCAACTTTCAATTTATCTTTATAACTTATACATTTACAAGACTTATGCATTTAGGTATACTACATAACAACTGTCTTCATTATAAAAGAATACTACTTTTCCTTTTTCAATACAATCTCAAGAACAAATCAGAGTTCTTCACAAGAATCGACTTAAATCAACCAATGCATCATATAAGTTTTGCCTTCTTTTATCACTTACAAAGTCCATCTGCAAAAATTGCTAGCACGGGTCAGTTCAATGAACTGAGCATGATAAGCACTAAGCCTTAAAACGAAGTGCATTCCAATAATTGTTCCATTAAAACAAATCTGCTTTAATGAGACAATTATTACATCATAAATATCAATATAAGCAATAGCAAATGGAAAATAAGTACATTTAACCAATTGAATTCACTTCCAAGAGAAGAATAGAATAAAATCCACTATATTTGCCTTACAAAATTTAAGTTTAATTGATCCTATCAATTATCCTTAAGCAACCAACAGATCATATCATCTCATTGTTCCCAATTCTATCATAATAGAATACAACATTTATCTTTGCTTTAACCAAAAGAAGGGTTTAAAGCATGGTTCTCATTAGGATGATTCATCTAACTCCTAAATAAAAAGAAAAGAAGAACCATTATAAACTATGCCTAAACACAAGGCATCCGGAAAACAAAAACAGATTCATAATATGAATTAATTGTTTCATTTAAAGGACAACTACCTCAAAATTCAACATTTAAAGATCTAAAACCAACGTTCACAAATCAAAGTAGACTCATACATGAGTTAATCTCTACTCGATTCCATCCAAGGAGGATCCATAAAAAGATAGAGTGCAAGAGACAAAACTTACTCATCTCAAACCAAACAAAGCAAAGCCTTGTCAAACAAACATTCTGCCAAACAAGCTTATATTTTTGTTCAACAAAACCGAATCATCTAATCTCTTCCTACATCATTTCTACAAATGATTTGAACAAGGAATACCAAACAACTCATAAAGAAATCTCCATTTTATAAGAGAATCAAAATAGAAAAGTTCAACCAATGAACTTATCCCAACAATAGAAAGAAAGGGATCTTAATTAGAAAATGATCCAAATAATAATTCATTTATTGTACTAACAAATGAATTTCCACTTTTAATTCAAACATAGAAATTCATAAGCTAGTTCCCAGAAGAGAGAACAAAATCGACTCACAGTAAGAAGAAAGCACACTGCCATTTTCCTTACAATTATTTACCTTCAATAAACATGAGTTTCAATTCTAATCTTAGAATGAAATACACATAACAGTCCTAAAAACAACATTCTATTCTAAAGGAATCACATTCCTTTCTTTTACAAAGACACAAGATTTATTTACTATATCCAACAATAGGTAGAAAAACAACCGATTAGTAAGCTAAACATGTTCAGAAGTATCAACGAACTCAAAGACTGAAATCCCATTGTTAGGTTTCAATATTACATTATAAAAGAGTAATTAGTTCTCGATTCAATAAGTACTATAATAAAAACAATCTGAATAGAGACAAAGTAATCCCTCCATAACAATTCAGAGTACTAAAGTAAATAACTCTTCTTTTAAATGAAACCCAAAGCTTATTTTAAAATATCTGAAGATGTGGGTTTCCAAAAACATAGGGGAAAAGAATACCCCGATAAAACACCATTTCCATCTTAGAAAAGATGAAACAGTTCTCAGAAAAGAATTACCAAATCCATTCATCAAACAAAGACATTTTCAGTTAAGATCTCAAAGAGTTTACCCAACAACTCAGTCAACTATTCTCCCAGTTTTCTTTGAGCAATAGTTCAACAAAAGAGTTATAAGTTTTAAACTTTTAATACAAGTAAAACCCAACTCAAAATACCAGAATAGAGTCAAACACAAAGTCTCAACAAAAGTTCATAACTACACAAGTATTTAAATACGAGGGAAGTATAAAATATGATATTCCAATAATAGTTTAGAGCTATACGAGTCTCTAATCACAGGTTCAGGGAAACATGAAGTTCCCATTCAGTTTATATTTTAAAATATAAGCCCAAATACCAGCTCAAAATGAAACACGAGATTCAAAGAAGAGTTTAGAACTATACAAGTAACAAAATACGAGTGCGGTGTAAAACACGAACCTTTAATAACAGTTCATAAACACAAGTAATAAAATACGTGTACAAATCCATATACGAACTTGAACAACAGTCCAGAGCTACTCAGATTCCAAAACATTGGTTTAGAACAACAAGAAGCTCTAACACAAGTTCATATCAAAACACAAAGCCAAAATACAAGCTCAAATGGAACTCAAGGTTCCCATAAAGTTTAGAATTCACATATTACAATGAAGGTCAATTCCAACACAACAACCTCAAATACAAATTCTAGAAATGGAAAGAAGAGCTACTAAAACAAGCTTTGCATGCATGTTTCATCATTAAACTAACATAAAGAAATTTTCCAAACCAACATTATTATTATTTTTTCCATGGATTCATATCCAAGATAACAGAGATTATAAAACCCAACAAATAAGTAACCGGATAAAACATGCCAACTAAGAATCTCTAAAAGAGCATACTTGTTTTAATGAAACATTTAGAGAAAAGAAAGATATCTTAAATATTAGAGCCTATCATGCCTTATAGTGCTTCTACCAAATCAAAGGAGACCTCAGCCGAGTTCATAACTTCTCCTCTTCTCCACGAAAGATCAAACAACCATATTCTTTTCCCACAATGCCTCTTATACATCCCACGAACTGAAAATAGGTCTAAGAATTCAAAAATATCCATTAAGTGTAGTTCATCTGCTAGTTTGAAAAACCAGAGAGTATGCAAAGCAAAAATCATGAAACATGCAAAGTGAAACAACCCCAAACAAACCCGCTTGCATGCCTTCCAAGATGGTTTGTGCACAAAAATGAAAACAATAAGTTTCATTAATTCTAATTTTCCCACCTATCCTTCCTTGCCACTGCCTTCCAAGTTTGGTGAATTCAAATCAAAATTAACATGAAATTCTATTTTAGTGACACTTCCACATAAGCCTCCGCCAAGTCAACTAGCCCCTACCAAAACTGGCAGTACCCTATGCATTCAAAACCTTATCAATAACATAAATGCCATAGGAACCATTGCCCTTAATGCATGTGACCACCTAATTCCCCTTTCATACCCATTAGTTTAGGATAGATCAAATTTCTTAGGTTAGACCTTAGGTAGTTTATAATATATACCTTAGGTTATAACCCTAACAACAAATTTCCACCATAGGTCTTAACACATAGCCTTAGGTAGTTTCCACATAGGTTAGATTAATTCACAACATAATAGTTTTAGGCATTAGGTTAGATCATCATAAAACCTTATAGTATTAGGTTCTAGGTTAATTTTAATAGCCTAGTAACCCTTTCCATATCCTTTAGCATAGAGCTTAGGTTAGATGTCAATCAACCAACAAAGTAGAATAGGAAGCTTTAGGTTAGAATAATAATTCTATTAAGTGACATAGCTTAGGTAGAAAATATTCTTACCTATCTTAGGATTCTATAGGATAGTCCTTTTTAGGATCCCGAATCCTTCCTATGCCATGAACAAGCTTTATTTTCATGTTCTTCAGCAATGTCCTGCCATGATCGATCTCCAAGGACCCGAGCACAACATACAATTGAATGGAAATACGTTCACACAAAAATCAAAGAACTTGTAACAACAAAGTTCAGTCAATATGTCTCTTAATTCATGGAATGTCAATTTACCATTCATTCCATAGAGCAGATTTAAAACATTCCTTGGATCACTGAAATTGATCCAAGGATGAGTCAGATTAATAGATAAGTTTACAACTCTTAAACCAGATTGCAATTCATCTAAAATAAGTGAAAAATGGATTCAAGGAAGCCATTCCATTTCAGTCTAATGATCTTAAGAGTAGAAAAGATTTATCCATATCAAGCATGATCTCCATCAATCAAAAGAACACATCTTTAAAAGAAAATCACCTGTCAACACTTGAAATGCAAAGGAGGAATATAACAATTGTCAAGGGTGTTACATGCTTCCCTCCTAAAAAGAATCATCGTCCCGATGATTACCTCTTTTTTTAACAATTTACATCAGGACAATCAATTCATTCACTTTTCATACCATAAGTCAAAATATATTAGAACCTTATAGTTCAAGAAATCAGCATTAAATAGTTGTTTATTCAAATCAAATAAATATCTACCCAAAACTAGGCATACTTATTGTCATATAAAGATAAAATCATAAATTTTTATCAATCAACAAAATCAATTCTATTCAAATAGATATGGAAAGTAGTTTTCATATCCTTTAGATTTTCCCAAGTTCACTCTCTTCGTTAAATTGGTCCCACTTTGGACCTTACATTGACTTATTTCTCGATTTCTCAAATGCTGTTGGTGAGTTTCAAGCACTCGTATGGGTTTAACCATGATTATTCTGGGTGTCCTGGACCTGCAAGGAATTCTAATTTAACACGTGTGATAAATCTAAAATGTATTTCTTAAGAAAATAAATATGGAAAACATCATGCATTCATGACAAAGTAGGAGGTAATGCTAAATGATAAGCTATATGGTTAATTACTTCAACTATCTCAAAAGGTCCCACATAATGAGGTGATAACTTGGTAGCCTTGCCAAATGTTATAGAACTCTTTTTTGTTTAACCCAAAAGAAATTTTCTCACCAAGTTCAAATTTCCTATCAACCCTCTTCAATTCAATGTAACTCTTTTTCCTATCTGTTGCTTCTTTCAAGCATTCACAAATCAATTTAACTTGTTTTTCCATTTCAATAAGAATTTTAGGTCCAATTACCTCTCTATCTTCTATATTATCCCAACTAATAGGGTTCTACATTTTCTTCCATATAATTCCTCGAAAGGTGCCATCTTAAGAGAAGCATGATATGTATTATTGTATGCGAATTCAACTAATGGAAGATACTCTTCCCACTTATACTATTGATCCATGCAATACATTCGTAACATATCTTCTAAAACTTGATTTACTCTTTCAGTCTACCCATATGTTTCGGATGATACGCAAAACTGAAATTTAGCTTAGTTCCTAGAGCTGCATTAAGTGTTTGCCAAAATCTTGATGTCATTATAGGATCTCTATTTGAAATGATTAACTTAGGTACTCCATGTAATCTAAAAATTTTGTGTACAAATCTTCTTGCCAAAATAGGAGAATCATCCTTCATATTTCCAGCAATAAAATGTGCTACCTTTGTTAGTTTATCAACAACTACTAAGATAACATCATGCTTATTTCTTGACATAGGTAACCCTTATACAAAATCCATGCTTATTACCTGCCATTTGTACTATGGTATGTTATGAGGATACAAAAACCGCTAGGTGCATATGTTCCGCTTTAACACGTTGACATTCAAGGCAATGTGTCACAAAATCAATAACATCCTTTTTCATTCCTTTCTAGAAATATTGTTGTTTTATATCAACAAGCATCTTAGTAATGTCAAGGTGTCCAGAAAAAGGTGAATTGTGAAATTCAGCTAACAATTTCTTTCTCAAATCATTAAGCAAAGGTACATAGACTCTGTTTTCAAATCGTAATATTCCTTCTTTATCAAAGTGAAAACCTTTATACCTCGAATCATTAGAATCTACAGTAAGTGCTACTTTTACTTGTTGAAAGTAAGAATCAGATTCCATAACACTTTTTACTTCATCCTTAAACTAAGTTCTAAGTGTTATAAGAGCAGAAATGTGCTTCCTATGACTTAGATCATCAACCACTCTATTTTCTTTTCCCTTAATGTAACTTATGTCAAAATCATATTAAGAAAAAAAATCTAACCACCTTCACCTGTCTTGCATTCAGATTTGGCTGAGTAAAAATGTACTTCAGCCCAAGATGATCAGTTTTCATTTCAAATGGTTTACTAAGCAGATAATGCCTCAAAACTTAAAGTGCATGAACAATGGCAACAAGCTCTAAATCATGTGGAGCATAATTCAACTCATGTAACTTAAGTTTTCTACTTTCGTATGCTATAACATGACCACTTTGTAACAAAATACCTCCTAGACCTTCACCGGATGCATTAGTTACCACCATAAAATCTCCATCAGGATCTGGTATTACAAGAATAGGTGCTGAAGTTAACTGTTCCTTCAAGGTTTTAAATGTAATTTCACATTTCTCACTCCAAAAAAACTTTTTATCTTTCTTCTATAAGGAAGTTATTGGTGCAGCTATCTTAGAAAAGTCTTTTACAAATTTCCTATAGTATCAGAAAGTCCCATGAAGCTTCTAACTTCATGTACATTCTTAGGTGCAGGCCATTCCATTATAGCTATAATTTTAGAAGGATCTACAAAAATTCCATCCTTACTTATTACATGACCCAAATAGTGGACTTCTGTGTCATAGAAAGAACATTTGGATAGCTTACCAAACAACCGTCTCTTTCTCAGAATTTCCAAAACTATTTTCAAATGCTCATGATGCTCTTCAATGCTTTTAGAATATATGAGAATGTCATCCAAGAATACAAGCACAAATTTGTCCAAGTATTCTTGAAAGATATTATTCATTAAATTCATAAATTCCGTAGGTGCATTAGTTAATCCAAAAGGTAAAACCATAAACTCATAATGTCCATACCTTATTCTAAAAGTTATTTTATGAATATCCTCATCCTTAATTCATAGTTGATGATATCTAGATCGAAGATATATCTTGGAATATACTGATGCTCCATGCATCTGATCAAATAAATCATCAATCCTAGGGAGTGGATATCTATTCTTGATTGTTTCCTTATTTAACATTCGTAATCAATGCAAAATCTAAGTGTTCCATATTTCTTTTCATGAAAATTTGGGTGCTCCCCAAGGTGAAACACTTGGTCTAATTAAACCCTTAGAAAAATTTTGTAATTGAGCCTTAAGCTCTACTAATTCTATAGTAGTCATTTGATATGGTGCTTTAGAAATAGGTTCAGTTCAGGCTTGATCTCAATCGTGAAATCAAATTCCCTTTTAGGTGGAAGACCTAGCAATTCTTCTGGAAATACATCACTGAAGTCTCGTAACAACGGATATCATTCCATAATATCACAAATTTCTTATTGATTCAGTATTTTTTTATTGCATATAAGGTACATCCTTTATTTTTGGCCTTTTTAAGTTACATAGCTAACAATTTTCTAACAGAAATCTCACGTTTCACACCCTGAATCTCTATTGTTTTCTATAGGTCGTCTAAACAACTAATGTGTTTTTCAAAATAGTCCACTTTAGCCTTATGTTCTGCTAACCAATTAACACCTATGATTACATCATAAGACCCTAAAGGTGCAACATAAAGATCAACCTTAGTGGAAAAGTTAGGTAAATCAAGGATTGCTCAAAAAGACACATACTAACCATATGAACAACATTATTACCATACTATACAGTCCATGTTTTATCCATGTTTCAGATTTTCTTTTTAATTTTGATGCTAATTTACTAGAAATAAAACATTCAATAGCTCGGTATCAAAAAGAATAGTTATTGGTAAACCAAATAACTTACCCAAAACTTCTATGGGTGTGGCCTGTTTCTCAACTTGCTTGTCAGCTACTGCAGCATGTATCTTGTGCTACTGATTATGTTCATCCTTCTTCAAAGGAAATTGATTTACGTAATGATCTTTGCCACAATTATAACAGCCTCCTATAGGTCCCTTCCTAGGCTTAGGTTTATTTGCAGCCTTAGAGTTATCATTCTGATCCATAGGACTTCTGTCCGTTATTATTGTTCTTGGAAATTTGTTTCGGTGCATTACCAAGCAATCTTATTTGTTCTTTGCTTTCTTATTTGTATTAGATGAAAACTTACGTTTCATTCTGAATTTATTCCATGGTCCTTTCTTGGGTGTAAGAGAGGATGAAGAGGAGTTGGGATTCTTCTTCCTTGCTTCCTCCTTATGAGAAGAAATTATCTTTAATTTTTGTTCCTGCCTTATGGATTTTTCAACAACCCCTTCCATTGTGGTTGGGTTATGAACATCCACCTCTCCTCCTATAATGAGATTCAATCCCATGATGAATTTCCTTATAATCGAACTTCTGTCGAGTTTACCCTTAAGGTAGGGCAACGAGGTACATACTTAAGGATTTTTGTAAATCACTCCCAATACTCAGTTACAATTAGCTTTCCTTGAGCTAAGTTTTGAAATTCAGTCATTTTTTTATCATAATAAAGTTGTGGCAGCCATATTTGCCTAAAGTAACCTTTAAATTGGTCCCATGTGATATTAGATTCATCAATGTTCAACTCATCCTTGTGGTTGTCCCACCACGAAGATGCTTTGTGAGAAAGTTGATATGCTCCCCATATCGCCTTTGTTTCTTCTAAGAAATTTCTTATTGAAAGTATTTCTTGTTAGGAAATATAATTAATTAGTGCTCCACATTTATATTTATAAGTTTGGGTGATTATTATATTGGGTGAGTTGATGAAACAACTCCCGTATTGTATTAGTTAAGTTGTTTGTGGAGGGAGCTATTATAGGGAGAGTTGTTAGAGCAACCTCCTTGAGTATAGGAGCAACTTATTCTTTATAATTGTAATGTGCCGTATTGAAATGTGAGACCCGGAATATATTGAAGAAGATAAATGAATATCAATGGTATTTGACTGTAAATCTGTAGTATTCATATCATTTGGTATCTGAGCGAAGATGGTAAATTCAATAGGGGAAGTCCTCTGATTTTCATTCCCTCAATATTGCATTTGCATTCCCATGTATTATAATCCAGAGGCGCAGAGGAAGAGGGGAGAAACGCATCAAATTATTTTGGACTCGGGACGTCGACAATGCCATTGGATAATTGTCGCTTCTTATATTGATACGCCTATGGTTCTGTTATCTTTTCCACGATTACCTCGCTGAAGGATTTGTGTATTGCATAGCATTCGGTCCAGTGTAACAACTTCTGCAGTGAAATAATTCATGCTAATTTAGCATTGATATTCGAGTCTGCGTGATCTCATGGATACCCGTACGGTTTTGTGCTGATGGACGCAGACATTATGATCTAATTCAAGGATCTAGTAAAATTACAACATTCGTGTTGTTTGTGATCTTCAATGTCTGAATGTAATAATATTTACCATCTACAATTTGTGGATTAGGCTCTGAGATCCTTTCCAAAACATTGAGAAGGTATACGACATTGAAATCAACCACATGATTTTTTTCACCTGTTTCACGCCCCAGCCCAATAGTCTCACCTTTTCGTACTTGGAAAGAGGGATTTCTACACAATTGGGCATTTCATCGGAATTGCGTCGAAGGATTTTCATGGAAATGCTATCACAAAGAGAACTTTCTTTTATATAGGAGTCTGAATGTAGGCCCGTGGAGAGGAGGCACTATTATGATGTTCTATCGTTGCATTTGGGAGGATTCGGGTACCTTTTTAGGTTTGCTACCAACAAATCTATTTTTTCATTTCACTATTGATTCAATATCGCTCATGCTTGGTTCTAAGCATGGTTAGATCATGGACGTGAATGCTTGCTTATCCTTCCAGCTCAAGCTCGCAAATATGCATGGGATTCTAATAAAAAGGTGCGGTTTCTTTTGAATTACAAAAGCCACGGATCTTAGAATAAGATTATTTGTAATTTATTAGTCAAGGGATTAAATCTCGTAGTGTGTCAATAGTAGTGGGTGGTCTATAATTTGTAATCATGTGTCTTTTAGTTTAATTTGTGTATCAAAATATTTAAATATAGAAAGTAATTAAATATTACTTTCTGAGTTTAAGTCTTTAGTAAATATCCATGTAAAATTTAAAAAGTAATTTGTTTTTATTACTTTTTAAATATAGTGTAAATTGGGAGCAATATCGGTTGAAGCCGACTCCCCTAAGAGTGCATTTTCGGTTGAAACCGACGCTCTGAGATATAATGGACATTCCACTAGAAAAATTCAATGGTCTCAATTTTCACACATGGAAAGTCAAGATCCAGATGTAGTTGATGAACAAAAATCTTTGGAGGATAGTAGATGGAAAGAACCTTGAAGCACCTTGGATCCATTGGCGGAGAATGGGAAACACGAGATGATAAAGCCAAAGCCATTATTGGCCTTGCCCTTTCGGACTCTGAATTACATTATGTTGATCTAGATAAAAACTTGAAGGACATCTGGGATAATTTGAGCAAATTATTTGGTTCAAAAGCAGTCAATGCAAAGTTTTCTCTAAAAATTCAGTTGTTCAAGCTCAAAATGAGTGATGGAGATACAATGTCTAGTCACATCAACAATTTATGATATCTTCTTAGACAACTTGAAAAAAAAATTAAAAGCTCCAAGAAGCTTACGAGGATGCAAAAGCTATTCTGTTGAATAGTTTACCACCCAAATACAGTAATTTTGTTTTCACTCTTGGTCAGATACCTTCTAACTCATTGGAAGATATGATATCAACTCTTCTAGCTGAGGAAAAATGGACCAAAGAAGATGTCGAAGAAGAGACAGTAATGTATGTAAAAAGGAAGTACAAAAAAAATTCTAAATATAAAGAGGAAAGAGAATGTTTCTACTGTAAGCAAAAGGGGCATACAACTTCATTTTGTAGAGCTCGAGCTCAAGATATACTTAGTGGAAAACTCAAAGGAATTGAGGCCAACTTTATTACTAAAGAAAGATCAGAGAATGAGGAAGAACAAGTAAATGAAGACAATGGTTACAAGACTTCTTGTTTGAATATGAACATTGAGGAGGTAGGAGGCATCGGAGGTTAGAGGTCTTTTATAACAACCTCTCGTCTTTGCCAGGATGACAAGGCCACATATCAGCTTTGGTGTAGGGTGTGTGTGTGTAGTTTGATTTTAGTGCTTCCAATGATGGTGTGCCTCGGTACACATAATCTTGTTTTCAATCAAGTGGAAATTTAAACATGAGGGGGGAACATCATTCCAATGTTCCATTTAATTATATGTCTCACATAGGAATTTTTATATGTGTGTATGAAGACAGATGTCATCAAAATTTCCTATGTTATTCCCTACGGTGAGATGTGATGAGGGATGAGAATAATACTTGGCATATCATGATGTGGTTGTAGGTAAACCACTTGAAAACATTCATTTTTGGTTTGTGGTAAACCAATAGCAAAACCACCATTCTTGGTTTGGTAATCCATTTGCAAAACCATCACTTTGTGGTTTTGGTAAACCAATTGCAAAACCACCATTCTCGGTTTGTGATCAACTATTTGCAAAACCATCCATGAGGTTTGTGATCATCCTGTGAAAATCACCAGATCATGAGCAGGTGCAAGTATAAGGTAGGTTTTCCCCATGTTTGCACTAAGGGGGGGAATGTTAGGAAATATAATTAGTTAGTGCTTCACATTTATATTTATAAGTTTGGGTGATTATTATATTGGGTGAGTTATTGAAACAACTCACGTATTGACCATTAGTTAAGTTGTTTGTGGAGGGAGCTATTATAGGAGAGTTGTTAGAAACCTCCTTGAGTATAGGAGCAACTTATTCTTTATAATATGTAATGTGTCGTATTGAAATGTGAGACCGGAATATATTGAAGAAGATAAATGAAGATCAATTGTATTTGACTGTAAATCTGTAGTATTCATCTCATTTCTCTATCTCACGAGCCAATTCTCACCTCTCCTTTTCTCCTAATGTGGTGCCATCAAACTTGGGTGGACTTATCCTTTTTATGTCATTAGTGAGTTTTGTTGCTAGCCTAGCCTTTTTGTTCTCAGGCTCCACAGGTATATTAACATTGTTATTATCAACACCCACATTGGCATTGTCCCTAGAGGTGGTTGATTATTGTTATCACTTCTTCTTCCTCCTCATTACCCATTACTTGTTGTTGGACAAAGCATAGCCTAATGATCACTTGTGTGCAACAAGGAAACAAGAATCTCATCGATTTTCGGGTAGTTGTCACTCCCGCCTCGGGTGGAGGGTTATTTGCAACATTTCCTCTTGTTCTCACCATTTTTGTTACAATAAATTTTAATTTTTAGGAAATTGTGGACACAATAGGTCCAAGAGCTAAAACCTTCAACTCGATACCAAGATGTAACATTCTATTTTAGGACTTGAGAATCAAGAGAGATTTTTTTAATAATGTTCACTGTTCTAAATAAAGCAATATTTAGAACAAACATTCCATGCCAATCAAATTCAATGGATAAACATATGCAGCTATAATGACTCGATGATTCACCGATCTATTCATTTCATAACATGGTAAGCTACCGATCTATTTATGTTATCTTATGTATTAAATACATATTGTATACTTCGTATACTTTTTCATCCTACCCTACACAGGTCTTGAGTGATCATTTAAAGAACATATCTTAATATCTATTACCAATATTCATCCGATATCACGTTGTTTTAAACTTGGATACATAGGAAAAACAACCATTAGTTTGTGATACTTTGGCCAAATATTTGTAAAATAATATGTATTTCACTATTCCTAGATGGCATACTCATCATATTGGAATACGTCCTTCACCTCACACCCCAATTATTATGATTTTTCTTTACTGACTACCGTCAGTCCACTTATTCAGGTTTAACCCTAGCCCTGGATAGATTCATAACATATTATAGGAAGACAATTACAAAGGCTTTGGGTAGATGGGCATACTCATTTGACCTAAGTCATCCGAATGTGCCAACGTGCCTGACGAGCCTTTGCAAACTAATTCCTATCCTAAATATGTTCCTATCATGACCTAGAGAGAAAATAGGTTCAAATCTGAGTTCTAGATGTGTGTAGATCTAGATGATTAATGCAGAAGGGTGACGCCACATGTCAACTACAACATTGTATTCTCAAGAATACCAAAGCCTTCTTGAAAGTATAGCCTTGCAGTTGGCGTGTGCCAACATCCTACAGAAACTACCTCATCAAGATGTACATACCCCCAAGGAGATTGTTAACACTTTTTTAGTTTGGATTATTTCTTGATTACTGTAACCCTTCTAAACCCTATTCCAACACATGATAATTTATTCCTAAATTTGCTTCATTTAGCCCATTAAGAACTTCATTATATTCATGGTCACTTTTAATATTTGAACACATAGTTAAATTTCCAATTAACCGTAATCGTATAAATGATATAATATGTCTTATTTAAGAACTAAAATAATGTTTTGGAAAGGTTCAATGCCGAATATATCCAATATAAATTATAATTCATACAAAATGAAGTCTAATAAATTGTATTCATACTTGCAAACCTTTTTGGTTTATATTCCATTAAGAAAGAGAAAGAGTCTTTCTCTACGGTGTTAAGTGTTAGGGTGTATCCTACCCAATGTCCACATTTCTTAATGTATGTTCATCACACATTACATTACTATGTTATATATTTTAGATAACGAATATCATATTTTGCAACTTAACAAGCTACATCACAAGTAGGGAGATTGAAATAAATTCCTATATCCAACTTATTAAAATATAACCGATTAACATATAAATAATATGAAGAGTATCAATAAGATAGAATCCATCACTTTCATACAAGTGTAAAATAATTTACACAACCAATATAGGTAAACTCTCAACTTTAAATTTATCTTTATAACTTATACATTTACAAGACTTATGCATTTAGGTATACTACATAACTAGTCTTCATTATAAAATAATACTACTTTTCCTTTTTCAATACAATCTCAAGAACAAATCAGATTTCTTCATAAGAATCAAACTTAAATCAGCCAATGCATCATATAAGTTTTGCCTTCTTTTATCACTTACGAAGTCCATCTGCAAAAATTGCTAGCATGGGTCAGTTTAATGAACTGAGCATGATAAGCACTAAGCCTTAAAATGAAGTGCATTCCAATAATTGTTCCATTAAAACAAATTTGCTTTAATGAGAAAATTATTACATCATAAATATCAATATAAGCAATAGTAAATGGAAAATAAGTACATTTAACCAATTGAATTCACTTCAAGAGAAGAATAGAATAAAATCCACTATATCTGCCTTACAAAATTTAAGTTTAATTGATCCTATCAATTATCCTTAAGCAACCAACAGATCATATCATCTCATTGTTCCCAATTCTATCATAATAGAATACAACATTTGTCTTTGCTTTAACCAAAAGAAGGGTTTAAAGCATGGTTCTCATTAGGATGATTCATCTAACTCCTAAGCAAAAGAAAAATAAGAACCATTACAAACTATGCCTAAACACAAGGCATCTGAAAATAGAAACAAATTCATAACATGAATTAACTGTTTCATTTAAAGGACAACTACCTCAAAATTCAACATTTAAGATATTCATCAGAACAGAATCCCATTTCAATCCAGGAAGGAATAGAGAATCAAACAGTCTACCTACAAGTCTAAATCTACTTCCACATATTAGAAGTTAACATTTAAAGATCTGAAACCAACATTCACAAATCAAAGTAGACTCATACAGGAGTGTGTGCAAGTGTTTTTTTTTAACTAATGCTAATGTAAACAAAGTCTAACACCTAAATAGTCTTAATTAGCAAGAATTAAACAACATTATAAACACCATCATGATAATAATTAATCAAGGGTTAGATGCTAACATTTATCAATAAAACTATGAAATCAACAATGTTAAGTATCTAAATATCCTCTATTCTCTCTAACAACATATAAATGAAGGAACCTAGGTAGGTTCCATGGCTATCAAAAATAGTTGTCCTTAATATCTCCAAGAACATAGGAATGGGGCTTATCAAAGTTGGGCTCAAGACCCTTTTGACACCTCCCATATGACCCAAGAACTTTAGGCTAGAAATAGGAAGCTTGGCTCCTCAAGATGATGAACTCTCAAGAGAACAAAAAATAAAGCTCTTAGTCTATTTTTCTATATGCTTTGCAATTGCTTTCTCAAAGAGTTTAGGTGTAAGTAAAAAGGTAGGTGGAGGGCTCTTTATATAGCCCAATGGATAAAGGATTCAACACCTCCTCATGAATGTGGGATAAAGGTAAAACATGATTAGGAATGGATAAGGTTTCTTTATTATAGGTAACCTTACTTTAGAAGTGTTTAATACATGTTTAGTAAGTCATGGGAGTTGGGGGATGCTTTAATTAATCAAAGGTGATTAATTAATAGGTAGGTGTAAGCTTATAGAAGCCAATTAGAAGAATATTAGTGCGATTTAGGCTATTAAAAGGGATTAAATCAATTAAATATTGATTTACTAGTTAAATGAAGGGGAAGACTAATTAATTAATAATAATTAATTAATCTAGATAGAGGAAGTGATAATTAATGGAAGGTCGTTAATTAGGTTGTTAGCTGGGTAGGTGACTTAATCAATTAGTGTATTGTAATTAATTGACAATAATAAGAGGGAATATGAGCACTTTTGACGATAAGTCGTCAATTTGTGAGAAAGGGGATGATTAGCACAATTTAATTATTTAAATTGCTTAGGTGTAATTAAAGGTGTCTACAAGGAGTTAATCTCTACTCGAGTCCATCCAAGGAGGATCCATAAAAGATAGAGTCAAGAGACAAAACTTACTCATCTCAAACCAAACAAAGCAAAGCCTTGTCAAACAAACAGTCTGCCAAACAAGCTTACATTTTCTTTTCAACAAAACTGAATCATCTAATCTCTTCCTACATCATTTCTACAAATGATTTGAACAAGGAAGACCAAACAACTCATAAAGAAATCTCCATTTCATAAGAGAATCAAAACAAAAACTTCAACTAATGAACTTATCCCAACAATAGAAAGAAAGGGATCTTAATTAGAAGATGATCCAAATAATAATTCATTTATTGTACTAACAAATGAATTTCTTCTTTTAATTCAAACATATAAATTCATAAGCTAGTTCCCGAAGAGAGAACAAAATCGAATCACAAAGTAAGAAGAAAGCACATTGCCATTTTCCTTACAATTCTTTACCTTCAATAAAACGAGTTTCAATTCTAACCTCATAATGAAATACGCATAATGAGTCTAAAAACAACATTACATTCTAAAGGAATCACATTCCTTTCTTTTACAAAGACACAAGGTTTATTTACTATATCAACAAGAGGTAGAAAAAAACCGATCGAGTAAGCTAAACATGTTTAGAAGTATCAATGAACTCAAAGACTAAAATCCCATTGTCAGGTTTCAATATTACATTATAAAAGAGTAATTAGTTCTCGATTCAATAAGTACTATAATACAAAAACAATTTGAATAGAGACAAAGTAATCCCACCATAAAAATTTAGAGCACTAAAGTAAATAACTCTTCTTTTAAATGAAACCCAGAGCTTATTTTAAAAGATCTGAAGACACGGGTTTCCACAAAGCAGGGGAAAAGAATACCCCGATAAAATGCCATTGCCATCTCAGAAAAGATTAAACAGTTCTTAGAAAATAATTACCAAATCCATTCATCAAACAAAGATGTTTTCAGTTAAGATCTCAAAGAGTTTACCAACAACTCGAACAACTATTCTCCCGAGTTTTCTTTGAGCAATAGTTCAACAAAAGAGTTATAAGTTTTAAAATTTTAATACAAGTAAAACCCAACTCAAAATACCTAGAATAGAGTCGAACACGAAGTCTCAACAAAATTTCAAAACTACACAAGTATTTAAATACAAGGAAGTATAAAATACGATCTTCCAATAATAGTTCAGAGCTACACGAGTCTCTAATCATAGGTTCGGGGCAACACGAAGTTCCCATTCCAGTTTATATTTTAAACAAGAAGCCCAAATACTAGCTCAAAGATAAACACGAGCTTTAAACAAGATTTTAGAACTATATAATCAACAAAATACGAGTGCGGTATAAAACACAAACCTTCAATAACAATTCGGAGAAACAAGAGTAATAAAATACATGTACATAACCATATACGAACTTTGAACAACAATCCAGAGCTACTTAGGATTCTAAACATCGATTCAGAACAACAAGAAGCTCTAACACAAGTTCATATCAAAATACGAAGCCCAAATACAAGCTCAAATGGAACTCAAGGATCCCATAAATTTCAGAATTCACATATTGCAACGAAGGTCAGTTCCAACACAACAACCTCAAATACAAATTCTAGAAATGGAAAGCATAGCTACTAAAACAAGCTTCACATGCATGTTTCATCATTAAACTAACAAAAAGAAAGTTTCCAAACCAACATTTTTTTTACCATGGATTCATATCCAAGATAACAGAGATTATAAAACCCAGCAAGCAAGTAACCAAATAAAACATGCAAGCCAATAATCTCAAAAGAGCATACTTGTTTTAATGAAACATTTAGAGAAAAGCAAGAGATCTTAAATATTAGAGCCTATCATGCCTGATAGTGCTTCTACCAAATCAAAGGAGACCTCTAGCCGAGCTCACAACTTCTCCTCTTCTCCATGAAAGATCAAACAACCATATTATTTTTCCACAATGCCTCTTATACATCCCACGAACTGAAAATAGGTCTAAGACTTCAAAAATAGCCATTAAGTGCAGTTCAATCTGCTGGTTTGAAAAACCAGAGAGCATGCAGAGAAAAAATCATGAAACATGCAAAGTGAAACAACCCCAGACAAACCCTTTGCTGCATGCCTTCCAAGACAGTTTGTGCATGAAAACCGAAAACAATAAGTTTCATTAATTCCAATTTTCCCGCCTATCCTTCCTTTCCACCACCTTCTAAGTTTGGTGAATTCCAAATCAAAATTAACATGAAATTCCATTTTAGTGACACTTCCACATAAGCCTCCGCCAAGTCAACTAGCCCCTGCCAAAATTGGTAGTACCCTATGCATTCAAAACCTTATCAATAACATAAATGCCATAGGAACCATTGCCCTTAATGCATGTGACCACCTAATTCCCCTTTCATACCCATTAGTTTAGGATAGATCAAATTTCTTAGGTTAGACCTTAGGTAGTTTATAATAAATACCTTAGGTTATAACCCTAACAACAAATTTCCACCATAGGTCTTAACACAGAGCCTTAGGTAGTTTCCACATAGGCTAGATTAATTCACAACATAATAGTTTTAGGCATTAGGTTAGATCATCATAAAACCTTATAGTATTATGTTCTAGGTTAATTTTAATAGCCTAGTAACCCTTCCATATACTTTAGCACAGAGCTTAGGTTAGGATGCCAATCAACAAACAAAGTAGAATAGGAAGCTTTAGGTTAGAATATGAATTCTATTAAGTGACATATCTTAGGTAGAAAATATTCTTACCTAGCTTAGGATTCTGTAGGATAGTCCTTTTAGGATCCCGAATCCTTCCTATGCCGTGAACAAGCTTTATTTTCATGTTCGTCAGCAATGTCCTACCATGATCGATCTCCAAGGACCCAAGCACAACATACAACTGAATGGAAATACGTTCACACAAAAATCATAGAACTTGTAACAACAAAGTTCAGTCAATATGTCTCTTAATTCATGGAATGTCATTTTACCATTTATTCTCTGAGGAGATTTAAAAACATTCCTTGGATCACTTGAAATTGATCCAAGGATGAGTCGAGATTAATAGATAAGTTTACAACTCTTAAACCAGATTGCAATTCATCTAAAAGAAGTGAAAAATGGATTCGGTGAATCCATTCCATTATAGTCTAATGATCTTAAGAGTGGAAAATATTTATCCATGTCAAGCATGATCTCCATTAATTAAAAGAACACATCTTTGAAATAAAATCACCTATCAACACTTGAAATGCAAAGGAGGAATATAATAATTGTCAAGGGTGTTGAGGTAAGTGTGTCCACTAAAACCGAGAATGGAAATTATGAAAAATTTGGAGAGTGACGATCTGATTTTCTTTCCGTTTGAACCACAGGTGATGGGTAGTCTTCTCAGTTTAGAATCTCTTCCCTCTAATGACCTAGGTCTAGTTTTAAACATGATAGAATTAACAAATGAAGAAGGGAAATTTGAGATTGAAATGATGCCCACCAAAACCGTCTATGAGGTTTTTCTATTCTAAATCTTGGTTTCAACCCATGTGCATTTGAAACTAAGCTTGTTATATCCATGGAGAAAGCCCTCATCATTTATCAAGTGTCACAAGTAAACACAACGCTCTACATAAGAGACAAGGCCGAGAAATATAGGCATGATCATCCACACACCATGTCTCAAGAACGTGAAAAAGAGGTGCACGAATGCCTCTTTCAAACAAATGATTTTAATTATTGGACATATACACTTCTAGGCAAGGGTTGTAATTTTAAACCCATAATGGTAGGCCCTTGTCAAAAGAATGGAAATTTTAAGGATAATGGTTCTCCACTATGTACTTTTAGGAGTGAAGAATTTGATAGTTGTCAAGTATCTTCACCTTAGACATCCTGACATGTAGTTTCACCTACATTTCCATATGTACATTACTACATCCACATTGCATTTTCATATGTCGGTCCATTTCGTAAATTTGTGATCAAGGGACTTGTTCTTATAGAAATTCCTATAAACT